>RDPX01000114.1:534320-605011 GCA_003991215.1 Morbakka virulenta | reverse complement strand
ATACATAACAACATGGCTTTTTGTGCCTATTCATTGTTGTTTTTGTCACCAAACAGGGCAATAACAAATATCCAGTCTGAATTCAATGCTGCAATATTAGACTTAGTACTTGTACTAGGATATCTTTCCATGTATTGTTAGCTATCAGACCAGGAGTGGGGAGTGCTGTGGTCATAAGTTGTTGTCATACAACAACAACCGCTTGAGCAATGTGCCTTTCCTCACTGGTTGTGGGGTGGCACTTGCTAGGTTGAAGTGATGTTGCCATTTTGATTTGGTTTCTATTTATCTCACTCTTATGGCTGCAGTACATGTGCCTGCATTCAACTTACCTGGCTTGTTGCTGGGCGCTGAATGTGGGTTTTTCACCCAACCACCAATAAATGGTGTGTAACCACTCGATAATAATAATAAATAATAATAATAAGTAATAATAATAATAAATAATAATAATAATAAAAAAAATTATAATAATAATAATTATATGCCCTTTGGCATGCATTACAACATGGCTTTTAATGCCTATCTATTGTTGTTGTTGTCTTTAAAGAGGGCAATAATTAATATCCAGTCTGAATGCAATGCTGCAATACCAGAATCAGTATTAGTACTAAGATATCTTTCTATATATTGTCAGTTATCAGACTAGGAGTGTGAAATTCTGTATTCAGTTGTTGTCATTCAAGAACCGCTTGAGCAATGCGCCTTTCCTCACTTGATGTGGAGTGGTAGTTGCAAGGTTGAAGTGCCATTTTAATGTGTTTTTCACTTTCTCTCACTTGTGGCTACGGTACATGTACCTGCATTCAACTTACCTGGTTTGTTGTTGGGTGTTGAGTGTGTGTTTTCACCCATCCAGCATTAGATGTGTGACCACTCGATACTACTACTAATAATAATGATAATGACAATAATAAGTCTTTGCTAGCGTGTGATGGACAATGACGACGAAATTATGAGACAAGTTAAACAGAAAGGAATAGTGAGATCAAATTAACTCAAAGTATGGAAACGACGGAATAAGGAACAGCGCAAGAATGTGTGGACAGATAAACTGCTGCATTGGCAAACAGCTGCTGCTACAAAAGAGTTAATGGATAAAGACAAGAACTGGATTTGGGTAAAACATGCAGGATTAAAGAAAGAAGCAGGGAGCACTGTGTTTGAGCAAGAGCAAGCAGTGAGAACAAATTCTGTAAAGAACATCATTTACAAAGAAAATGTATCCAAAAAATGTGGACTTATGTATCTGGAAAACAAGATAAAACAATTGAGCTCATTGTATCGGAGTGTCAACAGATAGTGCAAGTACAATATAAAGGCTGGAGACACGACAATGTAGCTCAAATTGTTGTTTCTAACAAAAGATTTAAGCTTGTTATGGGATTTACCTATACAGACAAATCATCGACTGGAGCATAAAGAATCAGACATTGTTTTTGGTCGATGGTGTTTGCTGAATGACATATCCTTTCCATTCAATACTAGGATTGAAAGGTAAGAAAAGGAAAAAGTTTAGGTATATCAAGACGTAAAGAGAGAGATTAAGTGGCTATGGAATGTAAGATAAGTCAAGATATTACCAATAATCATTGGTGATCTGTGTAAGATTGGAAAGAACTTTGAGAACTGGTTGAAGAAAATAAAAACAAAATGCAACACAAAATGTTTTCAGAAAGCTTGTCTGTTAGTAGCTCCAAAGATACTGAGAAAAGTATTGGATATCTAAAGCCAAGGGACTTCACCTTCTATACAGCAATTAGCCGGAAACTAACATCAACACTAAGTGAACAATAAACAACAACAATAATAATAACAGTAATAATAATGATGATAAGTCATGGGTAAGACTTTAAACTACAAACGGTTGTGGAGATTCAACGTTAAAGAACGAGGTTAACCTTTGCCATAACACACTTTCAGGTCCCCCTTGAGCAAGGTGTAGCACCTGTCAGCTCTCCCTCAAACCAAAAAATACCGGCGATCTTTAGCCTTGACCGGGATTTCTTCTAGTGATTGTGTCACAGTTCACACTGGCGGTTAAGTATCCTCAAATGACGGTAAATGAATAACCAAATTGATTTAAATAACAGCGTCAGTGGGGATGTTGCTGCATGCAAAACTGTCTCCAAGCAGTTTTCGTATGGTACAACAGCATGGCTTTGGTCATCATCAGGTTACTGCTGCAATGGCGAGAAGAAGGAAGTAGACCCAAGGTGGTGATAGAATGGTTATGAAATGTTATTATGAAAGTGACACATCTAAGAATGGACATCGAAAAAGAATGTTACAATAATGGATTTACATGGACAAGCTTTCTGTTACTGAGCAATGACTCATAGATCAGGCTAGCCAAATTTGGAAGAAATAATAGCTGAGTGATTTGGAACTAGACTAGAAGAGTGGATGCGATGATACAGGAAAAAATAATGAAAGAGAAACATGCATATGATTTACAGAGTCGTTTTAAAATAAATTAGAAAGGACTAGAAGTCGTACGTGGAAAACATTCAACAGAAAATGGCAGCAAAAACTGCTAAACTTGAACGGTACAGTGACAGAATAAGCCAATACATTTAAATAGAATGTTCTAAAGCGAGAGCCACGCACCTCACCCGGAGGGACTTCTGGTCTTTAATATGGACCAAAAAGGTGGAACATAACAAGAAAGCGGATTGGCTGCAAGGCTTTTAAAGGGAGATGGAAATGCAGAAATAACAGGGAATGAATAAAATTACTGAAGAAAAAATAAGAAAGTTCTTACAGAGATTGCCAAATTGGAAAGCATCTGGACCAGATATGCTTCAAGGATACTGGTTCAATTACTTAAGGAATATGCACAAGACCTTAAAGGACAACCTTGTAGATTGCTTAAAAGAAGAAAAGGTACCAGAATGGATAAAGAAAAGGAAGACAGTGTTGATACAGAAGGATCCAACTAAAGGAAATGGCCACAGGAATTACAGACCAATAACATGTTTGCCATTAGTTTCAAGGGTTTCCTTTGGAATAATTGCAGAAGACACATACACTTTTTTATACATACAGAGATCTTTACTACCAGAAGAGCAAAAGGGCTGCAAAAATGTATCCCTATGTGCTGGAGATTTGCCATACATCTACAGAATGTTACTACAGAAGATCAAGAGAAGAAGTATGAATCTAGCAGTAGCAGGGATCCATTTTCGAAAGGCGTACGATATAGTTCCCCATTTATGGATTTTAGAGTGTCTACCAAGTCTAGAAATAAATGAAAAAAAATTTTGAATGAAAGGTAGAAATCTTGGAAAGTTGAACTAACTTATAGAAATGACGTTCTTGTGAAGTGAAGATTAAAGTGGAATATTCCAAAGAGATTCGTTATCGCCTCCATTGTTTGTAATAATACTCATTTTGCTACTTTTTTTATTTATTTCGCAATAGAAACACAGAATATAAAATATATATGAAATATTGAGGAGGATAACGCAAAAAGCATGTAAATATACTTATTTCTAGGGATAACTTTTGTCATTTATTTTTTTCTTGTATGACGTGTAGATGCTCTACTCTTTGATAAGTGATATTTCCAACATTAAGAACTACGAACATAGCTCAAATTTGTTTAATTATCAAGATATATCGAGCCGATTTACAACAAGAACTTTCTGAGCAAAAAACGCTGTTTGTCTGGCATAATAACTTGCCCTTGTTGGGTCATTTCTGAAATTTTGCAAGTTTTCAAAACGTAGGCAGTTAAATTACGCCATGTGAAAAAAACTAATAATTTGCTTACTTTTACTTGTATACTAAAAAATCTTTGTATAAATATCTAGATTTTCCTGTTATGTATACCTATTTGTCTTTGGCCCATTCATAATTACGCATCCAATTTTGGAGTTTCAACGATAGAAAATGTAGTCTTTCATACAACTGCCTCTGCCAGGTTGACATCTGAAGGGTAAGAATTGTCTTGCATAACTAATATATCTGATAGGTTGGTAAATAAAACAACTTCAAGTTATAATAGTTAGCTTAAAATTTGTAGTTTGAACAGGGGGTGGGGGTGGATGAAGATTGTTTGTTGAGAAATGCTACGTTTGGAATCCTGCTCGCTGCATATTGAGTTGGGGGTCTGGTCTCCTGTCTATTTTTTTGGTTTTAATGTCACATGTTCCCAGTAACCGGGTCTCATATCTTACCATAAAAATTTTTCTGGCTCCAAAATACTGAAAATGCCCTGTACCTTATCAAATTCTGAAAATTCACCCTATCAGTGATGGAATATAGGCCTTACTTTCTATTGATCCTTATGTACTATAAGCGATATGCTTTCCTTGCAGACGTGATGGATCTAACCAAAGGAAATATTTTTACAGTCTTTAATATCAATGTCCAACAACCGTAAGCAAAAGATAGACATAATGGTCCAACGTGAAATATTTTGCTTTTGAGGTAACAAAGTAAGTTATATGTAATCATTTGTGTGTAAAAACCACAAAGTATAAAGATATGTTAATTCTTATGTTAATATATGTTAATTCTTATGAACCTATCACATGAACCCTAAATGGATACTCTTGTTATATATTGATGCAAAGGAACTATAACTATTTAATCGAATACAAGTTTAAACTGAACTATGGACTTATGAAAATCATGATTGTAAACTTTAGCTTTAGATAACAGATATTTTAATTATAACGTTGCTCTCCCCCATTTTTCCGTCGACAACTATGCCAGGATATTGGCCCTCAAGTCGACGTTAAGGATTTAGATCCAGAACGTTATCACATGATAACCGGCTAATCTCCGGTCATTGAACCTTTTCTAATCATCACTAGGATTCGAGCAAAGTTCACTTACCTTTTGTCACTAAAATGTAGATAAATGTAGGTTAGAAATGTCATGTTTTGTTGTAGAATATTGTTATTATCCGAATGAAAGTGTGGCAGTCAGAGAAGGTAAATTCACTTCCAAATGTTGGATTTTGTTCCACATCCTATGTACAGACATTTATCCTAATATTGTAGTTGGGTTTATTTAATGCTATCTTGAATTCCTGCAGTGGCTTATTTGTAACGACCACTTGCCTACAAGTTCGTTTTTCCCATGTTTGAAAATTGTTACAGTGGAACTGCACACAACAGAAAGCAGCTTTTAGGAATTTCTAAATTAGTGCGCTTCATTGATTTTATCCAATCACCAAGTACCATTTAGTAAATCCAAAAGAATCTGCACGAATTACCTCGAAATTCCCTAGGGATTCCCTAAAGAAGAATCTCGTGGAACCAGTACTCAAAAAGTTGAACTAATTTACCTGCCAATTTTAATCAGACTTTGTTGTTTTGTAATGTAAAATGTAGTTTACTTTTATATTACATATTATCTTGTAAAGGTTACCTTATTGGGAAGAATTGATGAATTGATGACTTGCTTTTATTTATGGAAAAGATAATATCCGTGATTGCTGTTCACCAATCTTTATCAAAGTTCCCCAGCCACTAGGCCAAGAGGCAGGCACGAGGCCTCGCCCTTTATTCAATATTATGAAAATGTGCATGCAAGACAAAATTTTCTCAGGTGCAAAAAATGTACAAGAGAGGAGAGAAATTCCCTGTTTGATCTTCATTGCAAACTACACTTAAGGAGAGGGGAGATAGTCTTAGTTCTATGTTCACTGCAATAAATATGTCTAGAAAAAGCAGTATATTCTCAAAAAAAGAAGTATGGAAGAATTTCTTTTTGCATCTCTGATTCCATTAAGAGAATATGGGAACGTCCAGAAATTAGGCTTGTTATTTCAAACAGGGTAAAACATCACCTTTTTCTGAAAAACTAGCCTTGCTTTTATTTAAAAATTGGTTTACAATAAACCTAGTTTCAGAGGACGCAAAGTTTATCAGCTCACAGGACTACATCAATATATTCAAGATGTCGGGTAAAAAATCGGTTCAAAAATAAAAAACTTTTTGCTCTAGGGTTCGAGCTTGATTTCTAGTAAGAAAAGGGTATTATTAATTTGTGGAGAAAACAGAGTAATTTTTTTGTGAACCATTAAAAATTTTAAAAGCCATTTGAATAATTTTTCAGAGTCGTTGCCGTGGCGTTGCCAATAATCTCTTTGGGTTTGTTTTTGCTTACCCTTGTCCAGCTTTGGCGCCTGGCTACAAAGTCAGCACCTTTCTTGACCCAAACTCAACCCAGTAACTATTACAAAACATTTCCAGAGTGGAGCAAAAGCTATTGTGTAATATGCTGTTACCCTAGTGGAAGGTGAAATTGTCAGATAAATGTAGGTTAGAAATGTCATGTTTTGTTGTAGAATATTGTTATTATCTGAATGAAAGAGTGGCAGTCAGAGAAGGTAAATTCACTTTCAAATGTTGGATTTTGTTCCACATCCTATGTACAGACATTTATCCAGTAACTATTACAAAACATTTCCAGAGTGGAGCAAAAGGTATTGTGTAATATGCTGTTACCCTAGTGGAAGGTGAAATTGTCTGATACTACTCTAGCTGGTCATAAAACGAATCCACCTGGATGCCAGTTTATTTAATAAATTTGCCAATCGACATACCTGACCGGTTACCGATAATCACCCAGTTGCCGCTCTGTTTCTGAAAATCGCAAACTGAAAATTTCGCAAGTTATTAGTCTGTCTCATTTCGCCATAAATTTTAGCTCTTGAAAATGTCCTCGAATACGTTTGCGACATTCATATTTGTGACGTTCGTGTTTTTAGCAATTCTTGTTCCCACGAATTAGATTCCATTGTTCATGTGACCTACATTACCACCGCTGAGACCAGAAAGAAATTAAGTTTAATCATTAAATTATGATAGGATCAAGCAGGTCAATGTGTGCATAAGTGTAGCTGGAATAACAGAAAAGTTGAAATTGACGGTTACGGACCAACCAATAAGAACATGGCTGATCAATGACTGGCAGGGCTGCAGAGCCATAGCAAAGCAGTTTAAGGGATGATTATCTCCTGTAGACTCTTTTTGCTATAAAGAAACAAACCATTGTTGCTCTGGTCTTTTGTAAAGACAGAAAGACTGTAGACCAATGACAATGACATATGAAAGACGGAGCTCCCAACCCCCTCAAATTTCCTTTGTTGGGTAAGGACACAAATGCTGTGTTTTTGTGTTGTTTTCTTCTTTGGGAGGAAATTAGTGAAGTGGTTTGGACAAAAAAGACGTCCATGTAACATAATTTCTCAGGCCTCACCACAAAACTTTTTTTAATGGTGTAGTTTAGCTAATTATTAAATGTTTAAACCACAATTAAAAAAAAAAATGCACACATCCAATTTCTAGAGATATTTTATCAACCTTCAACCTCTCTAGATTTGTCCCTGATCAGGGCTTTATGTACACCAGGGCCAGGTTAAAAAAGGGACATCAGATGCTGGGTCATCATATATTTGTATTTCAATATCAAATGCTTATATCGAGAGACAAAGTTTCAAAGAGACTATAGAATAGGAAGACTCAAGTTAGGGCTTTGTTTTCTGGGGAAGATAGTAAAATGAAAAGTATATTTGGTTACAAACAATTAAAAAACAAATTTGTATGGTCTTTTAAATATACGCAAACAAAGACTGGTTGGTCCTTTAACAGAAAAGTGGACAATAAAAGTGGATTGAGTAAAACAGCTTTTTCTGATAGAATCATGCTTAAATTTTTCTTTAGGCTAAAATTGGGGTGAATGTTTGTGATCGTCAAGTTATTTTGGTGAAGTGAATGGAGATCGTTCTATAAAAATGTCTGTTAAATGTAGTGTTAACAGGGTTTGAAGAAGAAAATGTGATTGTTAATCCCACTTGAATGGTCACATTGGTCATATAGCAGTTGGATGCATGAAGGGATCATGGTGCGCATGAGTATTGAGTGAAAATATTGACGAGAGAAATATTCATTTTCCTGAAGATGTCAGGTGAAGGTTATTATTGATTTTAAGTTATTATTTTGCTTTGCTGTGTGAACTGTAATTTGAAATTTTTTGTGTTGTAGAGTCCAGACATATAGAAGAAAATTTTGTGGAGATAGCTTTAGCAAGCAGACCTAAACCATGTGTTACCGAATATGACAGTATATGGACAGTACTTTCGTTTTTTGCTTTTAAGGTCACTTTTCCAAGAACTTGGTTCAGATTATGCCCTTCAAAAGGGACTTTGGTTTTGAAAGGATGCCCTTCCTGACGCTAATCAATGGCTTTTTCTTTTACAAAGTTCCAAATTCCTTTAACCAGTGGGAGAATCAAACCCTGAATCTCTTGGATACAATGGAACTACACTAACCATTAAACCACCGGTTATACCCTACATTGACAAGCAAATTTTTGATTGCATGAGAATCAAGGTTTCTCAGCCAAATACAACAGTTGGATAGTATCGATTTCGTTGTTTGAATTTTTTTGTTTTTCACTGAGAAATTTCTTAGCCGCAAAGAATGATTACTCAAAAGGAGAGCATGTGCCCAATCCTTTCTGAAATCTAGAGGACAACAGATAACAGAACCAGAGGTTTCAGATGGAAATATTATTTAAGGAATACAATAACTTAGAATAAGTCTGATAAGAGTACAATATATACGACCAAGTAAGACAAGTTTGATTGTAAAACGTTGGTGAAGAATTATCAGTGGACAACACAATAGTGCAGTTACAATGTCTTTATTAAAAATCATTTTTAGTGAAAGGATCAATAAGAATACTTCAGGTGAAGATCGTGACCTTTTACATATAACATTTGGTACTCAATATTTCATTTGCAGGAATAGAAAAGGATATTTGGAGTAGTATAAAAACCAGCCCCTAAAAATGCGACGATGGATTATATATTCACTAGTGCCAGATATATGACCAAATAAAGCTTGTTTGATTTAAAGAAGTTTGAGAAAAAATGTCAGTGGCAACACAACTGTGTGATAACAATCCCTTCTCAAATTATCCTTTTGAGTAGACTTGGGAATTGGGGAATAGATACTTTATGGGGCATGTTTTATCTGGAATGCAACAGTCTTGATCACCTTTTATGCTGTCAAAGTGTATAGAAAATAAAGAAAAGGGTAATACTGAAAAACTCTTGAACAACAAGTTACCGGAATTTTGCAAGATGGAATACACTTATCTCCAGCTGTATTGGTCATAGAAGTGATAGATTGTCAAAGAAAGAAGCACAATAACAAAGACAATATCTCTAAATAAGGGAAAAGAAAATTACCATTTTTTGTAGCCAACTTTTAATGAATCAATAAGTGACTAATCAGAAGTAAAACAGGAAGTATACATGATCCATGAAAATTAAATTTTGCGTCGTGGAACTAATTTATCACAAGTAATTTTTGACGAATATCTGGAAGTCAGGCTTGTTGAAAAAATTATAAAAAAATATGACGAAAAAAGGATTTCTAGAAAAAAAAGCATTAATTGTACCATAAGAATCATTTCAGCCAAAATCCTTTTTAGTTAAAGGATAGAAAAAAAACCTTCAGATAAAATTCGCAATCTGTTACATGTAACATTTGTTACTCCATATTCTTTGGGAGGAATGAAAAAGGATATTTGAGTAGCATCGAAACTAGCCTAAAAAGAATGGTGAGTGAATTAATAAAGTCAGTAATACGGAAATTGGGAAATTGTGATGTACGAACTTGGTTTTGGTAGTATTCTAGACAGCTGATTTTCTGGCCTTTTCATGGGTACACAATAAAAAGATTTCATTTAGGCAGTATCTAAACCAGACAAAAAGAAAATCAAAATTCCCACTACAAGTACATAGTTTAACTTGGATGAAGAATATTTTGTGGATTCAGTTGAGAAGGTGGCTTTTCCAAGCAATATTATTAAAGAAGACACAAGAATAATTACGTATATGGTTAGGCATTGTACACCGCAGTTGATATTAGAAGTAGAAATAAGCAAATGACAGTTTAAAATTAATCGTGAATTTTTCAAATTCAAAGTCAAAGAACAAAATTTCAACCAACTAAAATAGAGACCAGAAATATCAAAAGATTTCCTTTCCACTTATTTTATTTTATTCCTCAAGAAATTTTATGCTTAATCATATCCAGTCTACGTCATGTTTTGTACCTAACCAAATGTTTTGTAGGTGGGCTTTGAAAAAAAAGATCTTACTCTCTCGGATCATGGTTCTCCAAGAACTACTTTGTTGGTATTTCTCTTGGTTTATGTTATTTTTACCATTCTCTATATTTATGAAATGCTTCAATTTTTCTGATGGTAATTTTCACAGTTGTCCAGAATTCCATTACCAAGATAAAAAAAATTACAGCCTATAACGTCTGAACCAAGTTGTGAAACATGTATTCCTTTTGCAAAGGAAGTTTTTTATTTCATTAATGACACATTTTTTTTCAGTTGCAATCATCTTTCATCTCTCCTGAGCAATTCCAGTCGCTAATGACTAATAATCATACAGAGACAAACCGCTTTTCGTCTCAATCTGTTCATTATTTACTCTGACACCAAACGCATAGTCAATAATCTGTTTAGTTATTTTAATCACTTTGTAACGTAAAATTTCGATAAGAATTACAGTAGTTTTCCTTTTTAAAAGAAACCTTTAAAACTGGAATAGGCAATAAGCTTGCCATGGTATAGGAGGATAATTGCAAGGCGTAAATGACTCCCAAATTGTCCATTTTGTGGCTGCAGCTTTTGAAACATTTTTGGAAGATCAGTATGAAAATATCCTTTATTGAATAGTGGGCAGCTCATTCTTCCATCAGATGGCCACATATTAAGCCTGAGTAGCTTTCAACAAGCACCACCAATAACTTTCAATCAATAGAGGCTGGTGTCATCTAGGGGACTAAGCAGCAGTCCAGAAATCACATTCTACGCCATGTTCCCAGTTCCTTTCCTTAAACCAATAGTGCCAGAAAAGTAGATTACTATTATTGATGTCATTGAGTGGTAAGCTAGTTCATGGAATTAGGTACTGCATTGATAATGAAGAAGGACGAGCTGCTTCAGCTTTGATTTAAACATCATTACAGAGACTCCAATGAATATTCGAGATCTCAAAAACTTGCTTCTTGATATAGTTTTAATATCTACCTTTGTTTTCGTGAATTTACGTCTTTAATTCTTTATGCTAAACAGACGTATTGGAAGCAGCATCACTTGATATAGCGCCGGACGATTCTGTGGACGATAAAGACCAACATGATATGGCACAACCAACGGCCTACAGCCTGAAACACTGCTACAAGATGGTTTCAAATATGATCCTCACTCTAAAGAAGAAATGATATTCTTGACTTTTTATTCCAATCAGTACTCCACTGTAAAGTCAGTCGAAAAAACACTGTAAGCTGGAGCTGTTGAAACTTCTTCAACACACCCTGACAATCAAAAAAACTGATTGCATTGACAAATTTAGAGTAGAAACGAGTAAAAAAATTAGTAAATAAAAGAAAATAAGCAAAGAAGAGAAAATAATTTTTCAAACAGGATAATAGGAATATTGGACCAGTCCAATAGACCAGGAAACTGGAAAAAAATAATATCCTCTCTATTGGTAAAAAAAGAGCTAAGCTAGTAGGTTAGGGAATCTAAAACCTTCTTACATGCTCCAAATTTATTTTCTTAAAATACATTTTTGGAATCAATGTACAAAACCATTTTTTCTGATAAAAGTAACTTTGCCGAAACAAATAATAAATATGGAGTAATGTCAATAATATGTAAAATTTAACACCTTCCTATTTCAAAAACTTTTAAAAAGAATTGTTTTTGCCAAGATTGGCGTAGCTATACAAAGTGGAGTAACTTCAGTATACAGGTGTTAAAACCGCATTGGAGTTTAATTGCACTGTACATTTTATTTATCTGTTTTCTTATCTCACAAAATATTATGCCTTACGTCAACTTGTCTTAAGTAACAAGTCATACTTTATGTTGAAAAAATGTTCGACAATTTGTTTTTACTCATGTTGTTAGCATTCTCTGTTTTCTTTTGTGGTCGTGGATTACTTGAAAGTGTTCCATACCTTGGTGTGAAATCCTATTTGCTGGCAAAAAAAATATTTGCAAAATACTTTAAAAAAAAGATTTTTTACGATACAACTATACCTATGGCTTTATGAAATCTCCAGAAAGAGCAAATTCATAAACTGAGATAATTTTCTTTGAGGTCAAAGAAAATGATTTGTGACCCTACTTATTCTGAGAAATGCTGAAGTAGAAACTTTAGTGTACGTCAAGATTAACAACGTAACAATGCAATTATTTTCACCTAACAGATGCTAAAACCACAATCTAGTTTAATTTTGAGAGCATATTTTAATTATATGTTTTTCTAACAAATTATAGTTGGCAATGTCAGAATATCAACAAGAGGAAACAAAATTCTATATCCCACGTAGATGACTTGACATTTACTCGCTTGATTAAGAAGTTCCTGCCCAAACATGAAACATATCATTTTACGTTTTTTTCAATTCTAAGCTAAATCAAGAATTGAAAATGTTAATTACATGAGTAATAGCATTTTTTAAAATTGAATAACCCAAACTGCGTGGAAGTAATCAAGACGTTTATCTCACCCACGTGTAATGGAAACACAGGCTGACAAACAGTTTTTCAAAATAGGTCACTAATCTATTTTGTTTAAGGTCATCATAAAACCTTTTTTCAGCTTATTTACTATAGGTCAAGACGTCATGATTATGCCTTTCCCAATGATTACTTTGGTACGTTTTCTTTCCAGGTGTTGGTGTCAATATTCAACGTCATTTCACGTCAAAAGTATCAGGTTTGTAATAATAGCTATCGATAATTTCTCACAACATAGTTACCTAGCAAGAAAGTGCACTGAATTAATATGTTTTAATAATTGAAAAATGATGTCAGCTGACATTGTTACAACAGATTGAATTTCTATTCCTTTTCTCAATTAATTTTCTCTCTCAAGTTCTTACTGCCAAAAATTTAAAGGGCAAACGATGAGGTCAAATCCTGTAGACTTCCAATATCTTTCTCCTTCTTATTTGAATATTTTATGATAGGATAGATCAGAAAAAAGAAAAATTCAGACACGAAAAATTCCATACATAATAAAGGAAGCCAAATTCGTCTTTATCTCGTACAATATCATTAGCATTAGCATTTTCAAGCAAAGAAATCCATCACTTACCTTCCAAACAACTCAAAAAAGAAAACGGCTGAATGTTTTTCTACCTATCCCAAGAGTGGAACGACAGATGCTAGCTTTCAAAATAAAGGTAACGAAGCCTCCCCCAAAACGTTAAAAAGTTTAGAAGAGAAGAGGAGAATTGAGGGCCACAAACTCAAATGAATACCAATGTTATTTATCACATCAGTAATCAATTTGGTAATAACAAATTCTCTGTGTAGAGGAAAATCCCTGTACAATGATGGACACCTTGTTGTTCTACCTCAAAACAATTTAAAAGTGAATTCTTTTCAAATCTATTTCAATGCAAGGGGGATCTTTGTAGCTGGAGTAAAATCACGTCTGGTCTATTTGCAAAGTAAAAATAATATATTTTTGCTTTTCAAAGTGATCAGTACCATAATGACATAAATTTAATAGGCTTTAAACCAATTGTTCAGGTATAGCTTTTTAGGAAAATTGTTTCTAGTTCCAAAAAGACTATTTAGTGCTCTGCTAGAATATTAGTATGAAGACAAATTATCAGGAAACCTATTTTTTGTTAAAAGTAAGAAAGCACAGCTTTTGATATGTACGGTGACAGTGAATTTGATGTCTGAGTAATGTTGAGTAAAAACAAATTCCACTGTTGATCGCTATAGTCCATAGTCATATTTTTTGCATAATACCATTAGGGATAGAAAACATGAAATTTCAAAGACCACTCAGGAGGACTTAGATGAAGTACAGATGACAAGCATGATGTGTAAGTTTCCATCACCACAGAAGTCAGAGTCAAAGTGTGCACTTCTCGTTGTTCCTGTTACAGTACTTGACGAAGGATAATCACCATTTGTTTAAACAATGATCATGTTAGATTCAGGACCCAGCAAGTCATTTTGTTTAACGGCATCAGCTCATATATTCGAGCGTAATGGCCACGATGTTGTAATAAACATTGGTACTAAGAATATGAAACATGCCTACTACAGTTATAGAAGTGAGTTGAGGTCATAATTACTATTGGAAAATATAAAAGGTGCAAGGAAATGGAACTTTTCAGAATGATGGCAGTTAAAGACCTGGTAGAGTAGGGAGGTAAATTTGTACTGAAAAAAGATATTCAGTTTGACCAGGTCGAAGATATGTCAATACCTATAAATCTTTCCATGTGAGTTCACTTAGTTTTCCAGATCTACCAGATACTCTGATGCCTATTTAGAACAGTGAAAGTTGGTGATGGTATTGTATATGCAGTGAAAACTGCTCTTGGGTGGGTGTTTGTTGGCCTTGTATGTAAAAGTCAAAGTAAATCTGTGGTATGTAACTTTATGTACGCTGGAGAACGTTGTATGCTGGGACATCATAGTCAGCTGTAGAAATGCAGATGTATAAACGTTGTGAAATAGATCATAGGGATCTTCTGACTGGCAAGCTTACACTAGTAGTTAAGAATACAAATGATGTGAAGATCTGGAATTACAGTATTGTGTTGACAAATGGCCATTTTTTATTGGATATTCCATTTAGAGACATGGACGGAGCTTCCAAAGTAAATGGTCTTTGCTAAAAAATGGCCCCAGAATCTTTGGAAGAGGATACAAAGAGAGCCAAATCTCCACAGAAATTATACACGTGCCTTTCAAGACCTAGTGGAGAAAGAATATGCTGAGGAGGTAAGAACTAAAAGTGTAGTAACAAATTCATGATTATGTTTCACTACTAAATATAACACATCTCTGACTAAGAATGTCCTTCAAAAACTAGACCTCACCTGTAATTTAATAGACATCTTGTTGATGTTCAGGGAACATAAAATAACAGTTATGGGTGATACAGAAGCAGCGCATTAGGTTGAATTTACAACCCAAAGTGAATTACATTTGCACTGCGTAGACTACTAATAATAACAGTGGATTCTAACAATACAGATTTGTCAAAAATGTCAGCAACAACGTGATAGAAGTAGAGGATTGCTTGACGTCTGTTAATACAATACTGAGGCATCAAGAACACATTTGGTGTCAGAATTATACAAACTTTTAAAAAAGAAAGGCTTCCGAGTCATCAAATGAATTTCAAATAGCAAGAGAATCCTTAACTCTATCACCTTTTATGGCAGAAACAAAAGTGTTGAAAGTCTGGACCCGAGCTTAGGGGAATTATCTGTTAAGAGGGCTCTTGTGGTTACAAGAAACACTGAATGTCTTTAGTATCATGGTAAAATCTAAGGAAGCAGTGTATATAAGAAGATGATTACTCAGAATAGTTATGTCATTGTATGATCTATGAGAAATAGAAAGTCCTGTTGTCTTACAATCAAAGGATAAATCACACTGGACCGTGTCTTGTAAGACATGGTACGGGTGATAGTGACGGTGAAGTCAAAGAAGTTCCTAAATGTCTAGTGACAAATGATGAAGATATGGACTAGGAACTTCAGCAACTTATCAACTTAACTTGGTCCAGAATATGCAGAGAAACTGTATGACTTTTGAGTTTTTGAGGCTGGTTGAAAAATGGCAGATCCAAGCAAAGACATTAACGTATCCTAGAAGACATATATCGGTTTATACAGTCATAATACAGTTTCTCCAAAGTCGGTAGTATCGAAAACTAGTTAGCTATATCTAGTAAACTATGTTTAGACAGTGGTAGAATCAAGAGAATTGGGGGCAGATTACTTGAAGCAGCTGTATTATACCACGAGATAGTAATGTAGCCTTCTCACAAGTTATAAAATGAGGTAAAAGTAAAGATCTTTAGGAAATAGTATGCATTTCTTCTTATTTGTCAGAAATATTGGATACCTAAAAGGCACCCATTAGTAAATAAATTATTTAAGAAATGTTAGATGTAAATGCATGAGGACGAAATTTGTGATCCAGAAAATGGCTGAGCTTCCTTAAGATACTCAAGAAACCAGCCAATCTTCACAAATACTGGTGTGGACTCTAATGTGCTATTTTAGGTTAAAAGGGATCGGGGTTAAAAGGGATCGGGGAAAAGAATGAATCTTCACATGTCTACAATTAAGAACAGTATATATTGAGATATTGCATAGTATGAAGGCTGTTTTCTTCATCAATGCTCTTATTAGTTTTGAAAGTAGAAGTAATTTACCCAAAACCATAACACCAGATAATGGTACAAACTTTGTGTCAGGTAAAATGGAAATCAGAGAATTTATATTTAAGTTTAATTAAAATAAGAAGCTGCAGCAGTGGCTAGTGAAAAATCAGCTCAAATGGACATTTAACCCACCAACAGCATCTTGCATGGGTGAAGTGTAGGGGATAGAGATTAAATTAATTCTAGATGTAATTAAAGCCATTTCAAAGATCAAGTGCTTGATAAAAGAAAACTAAACACTTTCCTCTGAGACCAAATTAGTGGTACATGGTTGACTCCTCACTGTTAACCACACTGATCCTCTACCTATTACAACCAATATGCTGATAGGTAAAGATTTCAGTGCTTTATCAGGTGTGTTTACAAGGAGATTGAATTATATTCAGTACTTAGGTGATCCGTTCTGGAAACATGTCACATCGGTTATTTGGAAACTCTTTCTTTCTTTTTCTTTATAATGATATCTGGTTTGTTATGATCGATGCGAGTCTCAGTTTGAGTTGTAAAGTCCCAAAGTAATAGTCCTTAGTCGTCTTCAAGTATATTATTGTCACCATGTACTTGTAGTATTTCATTGCTGCATTCGAATCCAAATTTTCTTGCTTTGATACCAATGCAGGACAGTTGCTACTTTGTCATGTCTTCAGCTTTTATACTCTCCCTGTGGTAATGTGCACACACTGCAACTGGAATAGGTNACTTGTAGTATTTCATTGCTGCATTCGAATCCAAATTTTCTTGCTTTGATACCAATGCAGGACAGTTGCTACTTTGTCATGTCTTCAGCTTTTATACTCTCCCTGTGGTAATGTGCACACACTGCAACTGGAATAGGTTTTTTTCAGATGTCACATCTTTTTAATTTGTATCTCAAAATCCCTATATTTTACAAGTTTTTCAAACACTGTTGGAGCGACATTACTTTCTTAAGGTACGTTCGTGTCAATGAGAAGGCAGGTGTTGTTTTTCTTGCCTTTGATGATGATGTCAGGATGGCTTGCCTGTATTTTGCGATCAGTGTAGATTGGGAACGTGGTCAACAAGATGGAAGAAGATGAAATTGTATTGATAATTAATGAAAGTTTGCCAAGAAATGATTGACCACTTACTGAGATAATTGGCGTTTATCCAGGTGAAGATGGAAGAGATGAAAGGGTTAAAGTAAAAATTAAGCATAGTCCTGTAGTTGACAGTGCCAATCAAATATATGCATGTTAAATCAACTAACGTGTAATGTATGGTACTGTTAAAATATTGTATAATTATGCTAAATTGAACATGTTTACTCTAAAAGCATATTTAGAGGCAAGTAATATAGTGAGTGATGTGTTTTGTTGTAATTTCAGTGATGACTAATTGGCGTATAGCACCATAATTACAAAGGGTTCTTCAGTGTCATTGATGTGGTCAGAGGTCGAAAAGTGTACCTTTGACTGCAAGAGCACTGTCTTTCACAATATCAGGTTATCAAAATTAACTTTTTTATTGTTTTGATGCATCCCTTCAACCAGTTCTTGTCTGCTAGGACGTTGGACTAAAGGAATGTATTGGGGTAGAAAAGCAATTCTTGGCTGGATGATCTTTCTGACAATAACCAACGGTGTTTTTTTTCACCTGAACTAATCACTAAAATACATTTCACTTGTGTTAAATGAACTACTTGTTAAAGAATGAGTTATAAAAAAACAGCAGCAGCAGAGATAACAACTAAAAAAGTAACAGTAATAAGAATGCTACATCTAACTTTAGTAACAGAATCGTTTTAAAATATATATGAAATACAACCATGTATGTACATTCTTGTACATGCAAAGTGTATGTAGGCACATGTACATGTACAGTCAGGGTGTTGCAGTATCAAAACCACCACAAATATAAATCGATTAGTATAAGGTACACTATTCTAGATAGAATAACCAGAATAATAATAAGTGTAAAAGAAGAAAATTTAGAGATGTGAACGTCTACTCTCGTGCAAAGCAAATCCAAACTGAAAAAGTCTAGCGCAAGGTTCTCTAAAATTTAGTTATAGATATTCACATTCTTTCTTAATTTCTTGTCTAGTATCTTCTCCCATAACGTGATGCTATATATCAGCAGGCTCAATCCTCGATGGTTACCGCATTCTAAAGGATGTCCTTTACCCTTATACAATGCTATTGTTAGACTATTCCTATTCTTCCATTGTCCAGGGTACCTCTCTTCAGTGACTATCTTCTGAAAGACCTTACTCAACTCCTTCAACCCTGTCTCTCCGGCTAGTTTCAGCGTCGCTCTGTTTACCCTCGTGGGGCCAGGTGCTTTTCTATTTTTCATACTCTTCACTGCCTGATAAAATCCTCCAGTGTAACTTTCTCTATGAGTCCTTCCACAGAAGCTACTTCTTCTGCTTCATTTTCGTCCTCTACATTAGACAGCTGTTGGAAATATCTCCTCTATCTCCCTGCTGCATCTGCTTTCGCTGTTAGGATATTTAATTCTCATCCTTGAAAAAGTTTGTTCCAGTTACATCCTTTTTGTCTTTTCTCATTTGAGCAGCCACATGAAACATTTTATTTCTCCCTTTTGCTGTTTTTAAATTTCTGGACCACTCAGTCCATGTCTCTTCCTTAGCTCCAGCCACCGCACCCTTAGTCTCTTGTTTCCTCAACCTTAAATTAACTTGTCGTTTTCGTCTCGTGTTCTTTGCCAGAGTTTTAAAGATTTTTTTCTCCTTGATTGCAGCCTGTACCTCTTCACACCACCACCATTTTTCACGTTCCCTGCCTCTTCTTCCTGTCGTGAGACGGCATACTTCCTCAGCTGCATTCCTGACATAACAGGTAGGATTATATCAAATATGGAATAAAAGTAAGATTTTATGGAACGTTTAGGGGTTAATAGCTATATTTCACCTGCGGAATGTTGGTTTTGGAACATATTTCTCCAGGTAAAGTTAACGTAAGGATAAAAAGGAAAGATATTTAAAAGTCACAATAAAAAAACACACCCATTAATATGATTTAATCCATTTATTTATTTATGCAATTTTGTCACAACATTTCTTTCATTGTCTTTCAACAAGAAAAATAAACATCTCCTTTGAAATTAAGTTTCAATAGCTTCAACTCAATCTATCCTGTCCTGACAAAAATTAAGGACTTTTTTGTGATCATAACAAATCATATACTACTACTTTTTGTCCAAATTTAGGTTCGGTATAAAAAGCCTACCTAATGCAAATTACTTCAATTTTTTATTTATTTATATTATTTACATTTAATAGCAAAATTGATTATCTTGTTACCCGAATTAGGTGGTCGTTCAAATAAGCAGCACTAGATGACAAATTTTAAACAAGAGTTTAATTAAAATAATCTATGAAATTGGAACATCAATTTCATAACTACATGTTTTGCTTCACATAACAAAGTGTTACTGAAATACCATCGTTATAAGTACTTTCTGTCTCATCAAGATCCCTCATGATCTCTGTTCGAATATCTGTATAATGCTGACTTTTCTACAGTTTACATAGTATAAAACGCTGACAGTTTTGTATATTTTCTTATTGTGTCAAGGGCAGCAAAATATCTTGGAAACAAATTTTTCAGACCTTAAATAAAACCAGTTGATCAAAAAGACAATTGAACTCAAAATAAAGAAATTAAAACGAGGCTGAAGAGTCCTGCCATTTTTAAAACCCCTTTTTGAAGAAATGAGGACATCATGACTGTTCTAGTGATAACATGCACAGTTTTACGTAAAAAAACACGTCAACAACAATGCCACATGTTCCTTTTTTCTATAAACAATATCTGCATTAATAGTGTATAAGAAAATAGGAAAAAATAAAATTCTTAGTAACATAAGCATTTTGGTTTTCAATGAAACATATTTTGTAAACAATAAATTTCCAAGGATAACACGAATGTCATTTATAAACTGTAAGGTTGAAAAAATTACGAAAATCATTCGAAGTGAGATCAAAAGAGAACGTATTTCTTACTTGACCTACTGAAGAAAGTAAATCAAACCATAACGATAAAATAAGTCTAATTGGAATTGTAGTCAATTTTGCTGTCCAGCTGGGGAATTTAAACTCGAATTTATTGTATTTTAAAATGCAATTGTGTATGACAAAATCCAAAAGGGGAAATGCTACAGTATCATTGCGCCATTAATTGCATTTATTCTGTAGAACTGAAAGAACAGAGCAACAAGATTCCATTAGAGCCAAGGGTAGTTAGAGATAAATTGCTTTCTTAATGGTCAAGAATCAACTTTATGCAGAATAGTTTTGTGTTTCCTCTATCCAGTATTCAGAAATTGTTTGTCAAACCAGTCGGCACTGACTGCAGTCTGAAATTTTAGACCAAAATATCTGATAGTGCAGATCATCTGCTAATTGCTTAACCAATCTTATTGTATAAAACTCATTCAAAGTAGCATCTTTAAAAATTGTCAAAGTAACATTCATTATTGGATTTAACAATAGTGGAGCTGTTTTATCAGGGGTTTTTTCAGTATGGTTTTATCATAATGGTGACGATTTTTGTTTCTTTGATAAATAATAAGTATATATATACATCCCTAACAATGAACGTGGTGTACATTTTCAAGTAATAAAATAAACAACAAGACTGGTTTTTTTAACACTAGATCCTTCCATTATATTTTACTTATTTACTAAGAATATTGCAAGGCTCTGTTCCTCAGAATGAATGAAACCGTAACTAAGAGGGGTTTTTCTCTTTGGCTTAACTAATACATGAATCTAAAGTAATTGATGAAAAATTCCTTAATTTGGAATAGATATAAATACCACAGTGACCAACTCAATTGAACTAAATTTAACGTACACTTAACTAGATAAAATAGAACTTTATTGTCCAATTAAATAAATTATCCTGCTGCAATTTAAAGAATGACTAAAATGTTCTTGAACACTATTGATAAGAAACATTCAATGTCACCATAATGCCGGAGCTACAAGAGTACAAATAAGTTTGCTAATTTAAATGAATGTATTACTTTCTAAAAGCTAAATCTAAATAACATAAATAGTGCATCCAACGAGATAAGACATTGGGTTATGTCTCAAAATATAACATTTGCAATTATTATGATTTCCATAACACATTAGTTACAAATGTAGTTTACAACGAGTGCTGTTAGATTAATATGCGCAAGTAGGCAATAGGAGTTAAGAAAATGGACTACAAAGCCAAGCTTTCTTAACAAAAACCTATATTTTTCGTATGTAAAGATAGTTTAGGATTGATTTTAAATCTATTTGTAAATAGATGTTCTTTAACGTATCCTTAATATACAAAATATACCTTTATGGAAATATTGCCTAGTATATGACAGCTGCTCAATCGCAAGGGTTAGCATTAAAAGGGAAGGTATATAGCAGAAAGAATTAACATTATTTGGAGGAACCTTATTAAAAATATTGAATTCTTGTGATAAAAGGAAAAGGAAGGGCAAGTGGAAAGGAAATTGTGATGCTTAATTCCGTAATAATAAAGTTCAAATGTATGACAAAATAAAGTTTGAGCTGAGTAGCTGCTACCAGTATTAAATACAACATTTCATGGTGATATCAAAAATTGTGATAGTATTAATTGGTCTTGATAACAACGATGACCAAGTTATCTTTAAATGTGACCATTATCCTATTTATTATCATTTCCGAGATGCGACAAACTACAGCTAAAATTGATGGGAAACATATAGATTATTCCAAATAAAAAATTACGATAACAACAAGTAGAAATCTATGATCACTTGATTTATTAATAATAGAGTCTTTTGGATTCCATATGAAGTGATATTTAGAAGTTAAAATAAAGTCATGTTATGCACCATATTATATGTGAATTAGATCAAGAATCAGTTTTAATAAAAAAACTTACTCTTTCTTAAATGCCTTATTTACAAATTTAAAAAATGTACACTGAGGATCTACTTCTTTTAAATGTATACTGTACAGGATCTGCAGTTCCTAAACACAAAACCATGTACAAAGACTCAATGGGGTTTTACCCTGTTATTTATCTTAATTGTCACACACACAAAATAACGAGAAAAAAGCAATAAAAAACGATATACGCAACATCAATTCAATTCAAAATCTCCTGCCCTGTAGTTCTTGCCCTGATAAATTTTTGCAAAATATCTTTACAAGCACAACTGACTGAAATGAGAGCATTTTGTGTTTTTGACATCAAAGTGGTATCCATTTATAAAGTTAATAAAGAAAAGTTATGTGAAACAACCTGCAAGAGTTATATATATATATATATTTCAATCCAGGAGACTTTGACTTAAATGAACTCACAAATACCGGTAAACACCTCTTAAGTCCCCTAAACAATGTGATAGTATTTTACGAAAATATGCTAAGAATATTTTACTCTCTATACCGTAATCAGGAACCACACTTTTGCTGTATAAGAGTACGAACCAGTATCGCTAAGGACTGAACATCATTTCGTAATACATCTACGTCATTGTTCAGTTTTTCAAAATGATTAACTATGGTTTCTAACTTTTCTTTGGATTCTGATATATATTCTACCATATTCTTAACATTTTGGGAAGTATTTCTATCTTCTGAACATGATGAATTTCTTTCCAATTTGTCTAGAGGTATTTCTGTGCTTTTTAGGCTCTGCATAAGTTCTGAGTGAAGTTCAGATGCTGTAGACGGTGAAAGTGAGAGCACAGACGAAGGAGAGCGCATTATGATTGTAGACTCCTTTTCTGTTCGTCCTTTTGTATTGAATTGTTTACTTTCAAGAATTCCTGAAGCTGACTTGCGTCTTTTAGCGGAGCTTTTTATTACTGTACGACTGTGTTCGTGCACATGAAAAGTATTACTGCGACGTGGTTGTATTTTATTTTCGGAACAACTAGCCCCAGAATCAGAAAAATGAGCTGATATTGATCTTTGATGGTCATCGGTACCTCTTTCTGCTATTTTTTCTGTATTTTGTGTATCATTTTGTATTTTTTCTAATGCAAAACTAAGGCGATCACAAAATTCTGGTATAGGTTTATCGCATATATCGTCTTTATTTGCAAGATGAAGGCTATTATTGTTATTGTTATTGTTGTTGTTATTGCTACAATAGAAAGTATCCCATGACAATTCTCTGGACAAGGTACCACTTTGTGAAGGAAATACTAACTGTTGGGATTCAGTACGATCACTTGAAGCAAAACTTGTTTCAACGGAACCAAATTCTCTTTTGCCGTCTGTAATTAAGTCTGCTGGGCTTAAATAATAATTTAAAGTGTCTTTACACAAAGGGTCGTCTTCACTATGGCATTTCCTATCCTCTTTGCCTAAATTACTTTTCTTCTTTTCAGATAAACAAGGCATGCTGATTCCTTCATACTCTTTCCTGTTTAACTCAAATGACACTTCATTGTCGCTATCTGTCTGATCATTATAAAGATTGTTTGTTTCAGTATGATCGTATTTTAGATTTAAATTTGAGTTAGATAGGTCTCTTTTGGTGGATTTGTTAAGGTCACTTTCTAGCCATATTAAAGGGCAGCTTCTCAGCATGATGTCCTCATTGCAATCTATGTCGCATTTGGTCTCTAAAGAAGGTGCTACCAGGGCCGGTGGAAGCATCATTCCTCTCCTGCGTGAATTTTTTCTCTTTTTTGGAGCATTCTCTTCATCACTTGTACTTAAAACAGAAGGCATACTTTTTTCACTGTTTGCTGGAGCACTCGGTATACAAGGTTCTTGTAGATAATCGATAACCAAGTTACTGCTACCTTTTCTTAGTAAACCTATCTCATCATTATCCTGTGATTGGTTACTTCTGTTATCTTCAAACACCAATGAGAGACTTGATTGTTCCGAAAGAAGAAGGTCATCCTTTGAATTTAACTCTTCTCTGAAGCAGTAGTCCGTATCTTCAACTTGGGTCTGATTTATTAAAACGGAAGGAACAAAATATTCATTGCAAGCAGTAATACTGTTTTTCTCGTCATGATCACCATAATCACTATCTGTAGCAGATTCTATTTCTTGTAATTTGCGTTCAAGAACAGACGAATCAATTGAAGATTTTCCAAGGGCACCTTCTGGAGAGGTTACCATTCTTTTTAGTTTCCTCTGCCATAATGGTAAACCAGAAAATGCTTTAGAAGATGATGCACCAATTAATTTTGTGTCCTGATTGTTGTCATCATCCGAATCGGAAGACGATTCTTCACAGAATTCTTCCTCTTCGGCTTCTGCTTCTTCGTCATCTTCAGTTATGGAGTCTAGATTTCCATAAATAACTGACATTTCTCTCTAGAATAAGAAATTGAAAATGTAAAGGTTAAATTAGAAAGTAGTGTTTGAAGTCTCAACATGAAATGAAAATAGTCAAAAGCCATTTCTGTTAGATGGATTGTACCTGATATTAGTGTCCACTACATTGTCTATCATTCTAACAGAGGTACAGGATTTAATAGACTTCTATGATCTGTATAAGCGAAAAATGTTTTACGTAATTCAAAAACATCAGCGAGCTAAGGATGTAGCCTAGACATTTAGCCTGGATTTGGGGTATATGCATGCTTGTAAACAAGAAAATAAATTTGAGTTAAAAAAAAGTTTTTTAAACTACAAACGTTTGAGAATATCAGGCTAAACGGTTTTTAATGTTTAGTTTTCAGATGGTGTGATATGATGTTACTCTTTTATCGTGTTTTATTATGTGTTTGTACTAGCTAAACTAGTAGGCGTCTGTCTTGATACAAAGTAATATTGATTGCTAGAATGTATGAAATTTAATTAATGAACTCGGAAAATGTGAAGTAAATGCTTTACATGGACTGTGTATGTTTGTAAGAAATTGTGCATTAAAGGATTTACAGCGGTTATGACATGATGAGTAGCAGAGAGGATACTTGCGTTATTTGTTGAATTAAGATTATATGGATTTGCTGACAATATTCTCAGTCATTTATTTTGTGTTGAGTCCTGTGCATTATTAGGACCTAGAGTAGGCAAAAAAGGAATTCCCTTACGACCACGTTTTTTTATCATCTCAATTACATATGCCAAACAACCCTTATATTGCATTGATAGAGACTACCAAATATTGTTACCATGTTTTTCTTATGTTTCTAGTCCTAATTTGGCTTTGGGATGAAGGGTAGCACAACAACTTTTCGCGAGATATTTTTTGTTTTTACTTCTGTACATATATTACAGAGATTTTTGATTTTTTACAATTACAGTAGTTTTCATAGCCTGAAATTGTATATTAACAAATATGGATTAAAGAATATTTGTTGGAATTTTAAATTTCTAGCTGGGCTCATACGACCTACATTCACGTAGGCCCTTATAAAAAGCAGAGTTTTGTAATGAAGTGGAAAATGGAAACTATCATCCTGTTATTTCATTTTCAGATTATGTAATTATTTTACATATCGCAGCTTGCTTATCATAGATGGTTGGCTCACTTACTCAAAAGTACTGTTTTTCTTCTTTAATCATTTTATCCGAACAACTCAACACAAATATTTTAAATTTTAGTGCAGATAAAATTATTCTTCTGTACCCATTTATTGTGACCAGGATGTGTACCAAGGTTTTTGGAACGAAAGATAAGAACTTTTGAGACATAAGAGATTTGAACGATAGGATCACTGCAGTCTTGGCAGGTTTATTAGTTCAGAAGTGGAATTTGCATTTTTTAATGTATTTCACTTAGTCTCTCTCTGTGTGTTTCTCTGTCGGTCTCTGTCTCTCTCTGTCTGTCTGTCTGTCTGTCTGCTCTCTCTCTCTCTCTCTACTATATATATATATATATATATATATATATATACACTAAATTTTTTTATTTAAAATGCCTTTTTATGGAAAGAGGAAATACCTTCACCTTTAAAAATATTTGCAATTGGATTTATCTATTTCTTCTATTTAATAAAATTACACATTTTAATTCCTAGTTGCAAAATTAGGGCATGAATAAAATAGACAAAAACTGTCGGTAAGTCGCATTGTTTCTTACCGTATTCATCAAAACAAATTCCATTCGATAAATAACATAAAAAATAATAGTGTTTCCGCTTCCTAGTTTTTCAGGGTACATTTTGGTGTTGTAGACCAACTCTTAATATGAAAAAAAACTTTGATGTATATAAAGGTGTAAAATAATCAACAGCTGTATTTTTTTAATACTTACTTCCTTCTGCCCCAAATTAAAAGTCATTTCCAATCTACTACCAAACTGCTCTGCAAAGTCAGGATAAAAATAAAGCACTTCATGGAAGTGATCACGTGTCAAGTACAACAAGTCACAGTACGTTAGCGCTCTAACGTCACCATTAGACCTGTTTATTGGAGACTTCTTTGAAATGTCTTCACCAAATAGGTCGCCGGATCCTATAACATATAACAAAATATTATTTGAAGTGAAGACTTTTATTGTCGAAGTGAAGGAGCACACAACTATTATTGTTAATGCTGGTGAATATGGTCGAGTTTTTAAACTCATTTTCATTCCTAAAAGATGAACAAAAAATGGCCAACGTTTACTCTAACCCTCCATAGTGTAACCCAGTTCCTCTTAGAGGGTCATGTTTCTTTGTAGAGGATTTCATTAATGCTTGCTAAAGCTTTAATAAGTGATTTACACTGATCATTTCCACTCCACCTTTTATGCCTACAGGCTGCTTTGAGTCTTAACTCTGGTCCCTTAACTGTTGCAAAACTATTTTGAGGACTGTGTCGTCTTCTTAGCTCTTGGTGGCCAAAAATTGTGTCTTAGGTCATGGATTTTCTTGACATTTTCAGTTTTCTATTATGGTCGCTGTAACTGCACCACCAAATTGAATATCGGTTGGTGCAATAACAGTTACTCTAAATAGTGACGGTAATGAAGGAAAAGTATTAGTGTACCAGTAATATTAATACAGCACTCTAATTTCTGAGTTCTGAAAAGCACAAGATGTCTAAAGGTTAAACATGAACTGCAACATCACTGAAGCTAAAGGAAAAATTCAATCTTTCGATCTCAAATGCTGACTTAGAATAAATGATCCTAGTACTTTGAAAATAAAGGGCATTTTAATAGTGAAAGTTTAAGCTAATGAAAAAGAAGTCTCATCTCTGCATTTATTTATATTCATAAGCCTCACATAAAATATCCCTTTACATATTCGATCTTCTGGAATGAAATGAGGTCAAAATTTGATTAATCACAATGATATCTTTACCAAAAACATCGCCTCCAAATCCTTAATATTATAAACAAAGGATTTTACACGTTTTCAATAAAAAAGAAATAACTTTAGTAAGAGTAGAACCTACCTAATATTGCTACTATGCATTCTTTTTGTACTATTTCAATCGATCCACTGTTCACAAAAAATACACAGTTAATAGCATCGCCTTCCTTTAGTATGAGCTCTCCAGGACCGAAATATGCTCTTCGGACTTTTAACGAAAAAGCTCTCAGGCAGCCTCGATTTGCAGTTTCAAAACAGTTCAAGGTAAGAAAATTTCGATATAAATGTAAACAAATATCTGCTCTGAGTTCAACAGGAAAACTGTCTAACATCTGAAAAAAAGCAAAGGGATACATACTGTGTATTAAGAAAAGCAAAGCAAAAACAGATAGAGTTTTATTATTAATACTTTTATCTCAGATTAATTTTAGACTAATTGAATTTAGACTTAGAGTTAATCTTAAACTAATTTTTATTGTTATTGTTAGTAAAGTACTTACAAACGTCCAGTTGGTAAGGTAGGTAAACTACTTCTTCTTGACTTTTTTCTTCTTGTAATTTTAAGAAACAACATCCCTGGGAAGGACATGGTTACTCAAAACAGGGTAAGGGTAAACGTCGGCTTGACTAAAAACAAGGGCTACAAGTAGTTCATTATCAGCCCTACATGGCTTTGTTATGCAGTAAACCAGACATTTGAATGTCTTGAAAGGGTACCCATTGGGTCTTGAGTGCTTTGAGTAACACTCCAGGGATACCAAGAGCACTGTCCAGAAATCGATTCAGGATTGGCAAGGTATGACGTAACAATGAACGAAATATTTCACTAATCATGTCTTTTACACAGGTTTGGTATTTACTAGTATTCTAAGTCCACGAAGTGGTTGGATGTTGTTTTTTAGTTTCACTACTGCTTGTATTATTATACGTTGTGAATGTATAGCGGATGTCTTCTTTTTATTTCAATTCCATATTCCTGTTTGTTCTTAAGGTATTATTTAGAGCGGTCGAATAGCGAACAGTATCGTGTCAGAAATGTTCAAACATTTTTTGGTAGTAATACATTTGACCGAAGAACGAAGAGTGGTAACTTTTGATGCAAATGGCATCTAGATTAGTATTTTCCCCCTTCGAATGCCTCACTTAAAAAGAACTTCACTGTTCTCAATTCAGTGGTTAACTAAATTCAGTGGTTATTACTTATGTTGAAATAACAAAAAAATTTTAAATGGATGTGAAGTATCGTGACCGTGTGTGGTCATGTTCCTTTCAAGGGATTCCAAAAGCTTTTTTGCTTGTAAATTCCTTTGCAGAAATGAAAAGAATGCCCTAATGTGACCGATGCAGTTTTTTATGTGATGAGCTTGTTTACATGAGATTATAGCTGTAATTTCTGTCTCGGTCTGAAGGAGAGATTTCACTCTCCAAGCGAAGAAAATAATTCCAGTCCATCAAAAAATAAAATAGCTTTGATAATTTTTTTCCCAGGGTTAAGCGTCGTAAATTGTTGATTTGATGTCTAGTCCTGTCTAGTCCCTGATACAGTGGACTGAAATGTTAATCTGAAGTAAATAATACTGTTATTATAATTTTCCAAGGTATGTTATCAGACACTCCAAGGTCAGATGAGACATATATCTTTCTTTAAGTCGTGAAATAAGAGTAAAAATAAGGATAAAAACAACGACAAAAGCAATGCAACAGGGCAACACCCCATACCTCAGCTAATTTATCTATATAAGGACGAGCTTCCCACAGAGAACTACTAGTTCCATTCTAAAACAGGAAAGTTTGTTCCCAGTTTAAAAAGTGGCTTGACAATTTTGAAAATAATATTTGAAAATGGATTTTGAATTCTATAAAAAAATAAGTAATAGACACTTGTCCGATCTGGGTCCATGACATTAGCCCTTTTAAAAAGTTTTTTCCCTTGTTTTAAACCCTGTCCTTCAATATATTTTCAAAAAAATACATTTGGTTTGAAAAAGGGCAGGAACTTATAGTCAACAATGGATATATGAGTCTCAAGTTTTGGCTTACCACAAAGAAATTAAAAACTCTTACTGCACAGTAAATGTAATTCTAATGTTTCTTAAAAACCACATGCATAATTTACAGACAAACCAAGCATAAGAAACAAACCTGAAATTAAGCCATACTGATACCTTCTTTTCTTACAATACAACTGCTTTAAAATAATCTGTTCTATAGGGAATTTAAAGTTTATCCCTACAAATATATTTTTCTCAAAAATAAATTTCTTGCCGAGTTACATTTTAGTCTCTCAGCTAATCTCATATTTTTCTCAGATTTAATTTATAGTTGATTTTCTATTAAAAGTATCAGGTGAACCAAATTCTCTTATTGTCTTGCTGTTAGAAAAGTGAACTGAAAATCCTTAGATTTACTTGTATTTTAATATACTCTGAATACTTACTTTCGCATTAGTCTCTTTCAATAATCATCATGTGTCACGATAAAGAGATGTCAGACAGTAAGTTTTACATCCTCTACAAAATTAATTCTAGGGTCATATGTGTAATGCTATCGGTACACATACAAAACCCAGCTGTCTAGTCCCAACAATTACGCTTATTATACGACCAAATAAAATATTAGGCCTCTATATACAAGGTAAAGAGAAAACTTAAAACTTGTGTATTGAACTTAAAGTTTCGTGTCTTGTACTCATCAGCTATAGAGTATAGCTGATGAGTGTAAGACACGATAGTTCTCTACACAAGTTTTAAGTTTTCTCTTTTACCTTGTATATTCGCTCTGGATTTCCATCGAGCACTGTAAATGATAGCAGAAGAACTCTATTATTTTGGTTTGTTTGTGTACTTAGGCCTCTGTATATCATATAATTGAAGCAAAAAATTAGTTAATATGATATGAAAGAAAAACATGCTTTATTTTAACCCAAATTTTTCACTCTATTATCAAATGCAGATCTTATTTGAATTGCAAGTAAAAAAAATCATACAGTCAAGGATAAAACAAAATATTTTAGTTGACACATGGTACTTTTTCAAAATCTATAATCTATTTCTATCCATCACAGTTTTAAAGTTTAGGAGAACAGCAGGTATTCTTAATGTTTCCATTTTCTTGCTCTAACTTTAAACATCTTAAAGTTTCTATAATGTTTGATATAATATGCAAATATAATATATAAGCTCTGAACATTGTTTCGATATGGTATAACTCATCACATGGGCTTAGACTATTTTTTTAACATTTATTTCACTCGTCATGATGTAAATGACATAGTGTAAGTTCTGATTAACTACAAGAACCTTTTAAGTCGTGCTCGTATAGGGAAGGGGTACGTATCTCTCGAGCCACACCTCAGAGTAAATTACGAAATACATAACATGATGAATGTCAACATATTGCTTTGTTAGCCTAATCCATAACGACAAAAACCCCATAAAACTTTACCAAACTTTACTGTAGTGTATAACTATAACGTCTTTTATGTTTAATATTTACATTTTTTAGGTTTTTTAAAAGTAGTACTGTACTCATTAAGGTTTGAAATTCCGTATTACACTTTCATGGATTTCTGAATGCTCCCTCACAACGAAACGGTTAAGTAAAACCAACAACCCCCAGTAAATTCATTTTTAACTAGAACTGCATAAATCTTTATTGGATAAATGTGAATAAACTAAAACTTTGGGATAGCTGTGGCACACTTAGTTGGACGAAGGAAAATTTAACAGGAATTTCTTTTAGAACGTTATCGTTTTGTTATCTTATCTAAAACAAAAAAAGTAAATAAGAAGTCAAAAGGGCACTTCATTAATTGTATATAAACAATAACAAAATATGATAATTATGCTTTGTTTTGATAGCGACAGTATAGAACAATATTACAGTTGAACCTCGATTATCCTAACACAGATTATCTGAATTTCGGATTATCCGAACAAGATCTTCCGGTCCGGGTAAATATTTATGTAAATATGTGCTTATGTAAATACATTTACATTTATATAGAATAAGGTGTCGTTTATTTACAGATAGCAATCAGTTATCCGAACAAATTGCTTCCCGCTCCTCTTGTCCGGATGATCGAGGTTCAATTGCATTGTGTAAGATATACATTACCTCATTTGTATCCACGCCTTTACTGACCGACCAATGAGTCAAGAAGAAATCTTCGATCCTTCTGCGCAGATCACCTTCAATCCGATGAAGTTTAACAAATTGTTTTACCTCAGTGGCACGGGCATGAAAACGTGCTCTCACAGCATAAAGTTTTTGGATCACTGCCGTCATATTACCAAATATGGCAGACTGCATCATAGCTAGAACGTGCAATACAATATTTAAATTACAGAGGTAAATTAAATAAAATCTATGGAAACTAAAGAATAAAGTGAAAATATTAGATTTTTTTGTAATGCCATAAATATATTGACTTTGTAGGTTGGTATTGTAACCAAAGGATGGAATATAGAGGAAATAAGATCAAAAGAGCAGCCATATATACCAACAAATAAAACAGTTTCTTTCTAATTGTGTTGTTGCATTGATTTTCTCAGCACAAGCACATTCGTAGTGATCTCCACCAGTAATAAATCAACCATTCCCATCATGCGAATGTAAAGCAAAGAGAAATGAGTCAAACAATATTTTACAAATGAATACATGGAGAGAGAAAAAAAAGGAAGTGAATGTTGAAAACGGATCTCTTACAACACCTAAATTTACTTTTCAAAGCCCCACCTGGAAGCGAGGTAACTCCTCTTCCTCCAACTAAGGATAAGCTCGTGATGGAGGAAATACAAAACATTTCTTGATCGTGATCAACAGCACTTATATATTGATAAGTAAGCTTTATAAAAACGGGAGACTTGAAACGGAATCATACGTTGTAAACAAAAGCCTAATTGAACACACACAAATTTGATTAGCCTGCACTTGGATTTCAAAGTATTAAGCATTAGGAACACACTTCCCTTCTGGTTAATCCAAGAAAACAAATTATATAAGAATCGTTTGAGTATGTAAACCACTATAATGACGAATAGAAACATATTAGAAGAATAACAATGTACGAAGCCATTTCTAGGCTGGCTGTTCCGTCAACAGCTATAAAAATGGATGATACCCATAACAAATATTTTAACTCTTAGTTTGCTGTATAAAAGAATATATTAGGATTTAAACAGGACGTGTAGAACACATTAACTCATTTTGCTACAATTTAACAAGACTCAAATTAAGCTGTAGGAAGGTACTTGTACAGGTAAAAACAAAAGTATAAAATAGTTTATGAAATGTCCAATTTTCAAGATAACAACTATATTCCTAAATTTCTTTTGACAGTTAGCATATAAATCCCTAGTACTATTAATGCTGATGAAAATAACAATAATAGTCATTATCAAAATGCATTGTTTGTACTCAAACAAAGCAGAATGGATATGTTATACTTTTGAAAATATGATTTGTGGACTTCAAAATTTTGACAGTTTTAAAAACACTTCAAGGTTTGGTAAAAACCAGTACCTGTAAAATTATTGTAGTGGTTTTAACAATCAATAATACTCACATTATATAATATAATAACAATAATATAATAACAATAACAATACCCACGGTGGCGCCAACTGAATAAGAAAAAGGGTTTCTTTATCAGATATTTTATCAGACAGTTCCCTAAAAGATAAACTTTATTTAGGCATGTGTTTTCATAGAACATAAATTTTGGTGGTCTTATTAATATAAGTTAAAACTATCATTTAGAATATAGACGAAAGCAGCCCAGAATAATTTTTTTGTAGTTTCATTGTATATGACTACAATTTTGTTTTCATTTATCCCTTAAAATCTGAACCAAACATTATTGTCTTTCAAAACATTTTAAAAAGCCAAGTCTTGAACTATATCATTGGTAGGCATTTCTTTGTACTTTGTACTTAGCCAGAGATACCAGCTCGGTATATACGTTTTCTTATAAAAAATTTTGATCAGCTGAAACTTTCTTCTTTTGGCATGAAAAATTTGGCATTTTAGTACTAAACATTTCTTTTTTGATTTTTTTTTTGGAACCTAAATTACTTTATTGTTTTGATGTTAAACTATTTTCAGTTGATATAAACGCAACTCGTCACAAAGAATACCGACCAAATCAAAGGCAAAAGGTCTAATTTTTTTTCAAACAAAAATTAACAGCATTTAACTTATAAAAAACTCTTGACAAAAAAGTTGGTTAAAGTCATCTATAGTCAAATCGAGTCTAAACCATCATTACCATAAAATGTTATGTGGCCCTGTAAAATCTATTTTCCTGTTAACCTTCCTCATCCATCATTAACGATGAAAAAATCCACAATTCTACAACAACTTACTAGGCTCCTCCATTGGGGATCGTTTCCCTAATAATAGAACACTCTTTCGTGGTTCTATGCACAGTAAATGTATTCAATTGACTTTAAAAGGATATATTCCTAAACTGTGTTTAAAATAATATAATTGGGACAGAGAAAACAACTTAATTGAGTGGCGCTCTTTTTCCCTGAGTATAATAGTACTAGTAAAGTTCTGTTGATTGTTTTAACTGAATTATGCTCAGGTACAAATGTAACTAGTTAGGAAACATCTAAAAAAAAAGAGGTGTTCATGACTTTCTACTCAAATTCCTTGACAAGTTGGTAAAATCTTTTAATTTAAATCAAATACATCGTGAAAAAAAAAATAAAATGATTATCAAAGACCCTTAGACCTTAGGTCCTCCTGTCTCTAGTGAGGCATTGGGCAGCAAGACGGCGCCAGCGGGCTAGATCCTTGGCCAGAGCTTGAATGTTTCGGACATAAATCTTCCTATCGCGCAGATCGTTTTCAAAAATGGCTTGCCAAGTTGTAACTGGCCTGCTATTCTTGCGCTTTCTTCCACTTGGCTTCCAATTCAGAGCCTATTGTGCTAATCGTCCAACTGGCAGTCGTAGCGCATGACCAGCCAATCTCCACCTTCTCTCTTCAATATCTTGTGTAACTCCTTTTGACCAGTCCGCCTCAAGATTTCTTCATTTGTAATTCTTTCTCTTCACGAAACCCCTAAAATGCTTCTCACGTTACGCTGATGGAGTGCATTCAATTTCTACTGTATCTTCTTGGTGCTCTTACATGTTCCACTAGCATATAGGTTATATATATTATCATATAGGTTATATATAGATTATCAAAAACATCGAGTATATTAACCGAGAAAGATTTGGATATCAAAGAGAAACCATGAGGCATGAAAAAAACATTTTAGTTTTAATTTTTGAAAGATCCATAGTGTGACGTTGTCAACAGGTGCCCTGCAGAAAGCTGCAGACGCTTGAAGATGAAGAAGAAGGGAAAACAGCAACAACAACAGCGACAACAGTAACGTTTTTACATCTTTGACTAGGCTGGATAAGTTTTTTAATTATTCTATTTACAAATTAAAAATGTTAATAATTATCATTATCATCACCACCAATTTCATGATAAATTACTTTTCTGTTTGATGAAAGCGTAAATTAGACTGTTCATAAGATGCCAGATCTCAACAAACTTCTTGTTCAAGTCCGGGACTACACAGGTCTTTGATTTTAACCTGATACCATGTTGTCAAGTGTCTACGAGTTTTACTTTTTCAGCAGTACTGATGGTACCAACATTCTGCTCCAGTACCAACATACTATTTTTATCAATTGAATTACTAAATTTTACTTTCTACTGATCAAAGGCATATCCTTCTGTGTAATTATGGTCACAAAATCAACATTAATAAAAAGGAAGCAAAATTAAAGTGTTCCATATATAAACCTATACTATCAAAGAGATTCTCTTGACAGTGAATGGGAAATTTATATATATAAATGAAATCCGCCTTGTCAGATGGGTTTTCATATTGTTTATCTAAAGCTTCTGTTAATTACTAACATATTTTTGATTGTACAACATTGTTGTGATTAGGACGTTTCCAACTGGCATGGTTCCAGGAAAACTACTGGTACTTTAATTAAAATATCAGCTGTTTCATTAAAGATTTATTTAAAGATAGTAAATAGCTCCTGATATTAACAATGGAGCACATTATTGTTTAATAAATATTGTTTAGGAAAGAATCAACGAGTTTCTTTAGCGGCAAAATCAATGCATAAGTTGATTTCTACGCTTGGTGTTACATGGGATATTTACTGAAGATAATTCATTAAGGAGAATATATTTAGCTTCATAACCTAATATTGGACCAATTTTTTTGACTGATTCGGATGTCACAACTTTTAATATTAGGCAGATGTGAATTCCGTGTTAAGATAAACATTATTCAATATATTCTTAAATAAATTGTCTGAAAAACTCACGAGCTTAACTATTAAAAAGAGCAAAAAAGAAAGAAAATGCTGTTTAAATCAGAGGTAGAAGAGTGTATGTTCTAACGGGGGGCGTAAGGTACAGTTAAAGCATATATTAGCACATATTACAATTAGTAAAAATGTTGTGTAAAGTTAGAAATGTAAAGTTAGATATGTAAAGTTAGATATGTAAAGTTAGATATGTAAAGTTAGATATGTAAAGTTAGATATGTAAAGTTAGATATATAGGTAAATAATAAAATTAGATATCTAAGTTTTCTCTGGGAGAGCTCAAACCTTCACCCTATGTATATTGATATTAACTGAAAAAACCGAGTTGCTTATTGAAGGATTTTATTTTTACATTGAGATTGAAACTTTAAAGGTTACAATATATAAAATAACCACGATTTTTTAATTATTTTTTCTTTGTGTTAGCATCATTTTATCCAGTAACTGGGGCTCACTCGGTGCCCTTCACACGGGATGTGGATTTGGTAGTGAGGAATTTCTTGGCCGGATGCCCTTCCAGACGCCAACCAATGTCTTTTTCTTTCTTGAATTTTCAAAGTCACCCGCTCTAGAAATCGAACCCTAAATTATTGGTTACGGTGCAGTTGCACTAACCATTAAGCCACGTGTAACAGGGCGGACAGGCGGTCGCGCAAGAACGATAAGGATTCAAGGATTGCTCTGAGATTCCCTTTATTAAACTTTCACAAAAACATGGAAAAATAAACGGGAACGACTAAACAGAATATCGTTACCAATCTGTAACTTGAAGATGAAGTCTTTTTGCCTTCTTTCAACCAGTGTAGGCTCGGGAACTATTTACAACTGAATACCGATTCTTAGCTACATCTATTTATGTGGATTGGAAAAAGGGTGAGATGTGTTGTATGTACATTCCAGTTATAACTTCAGGCTGACTAATTTCCGTGTGCGCCTTACCGAACTGGGAAAATGATTCAATTGGGAAACTGAATAAACATCCTCCACACATCCATCCCACACAAACAACACTCGCCACNTGAAGTCTTTTTGCCTTCTTTCAACCAGTGTAGGCTCGGGAACTATTTACAACTGAATACCGATTCTTAGCTACATCTATTTATGTGGATGTACATTCCAGTTATAACTTCAGGCTGACTAATTTCCGTGTGCGCCTTACCGAACTGGGAAAATGATTCAATTGGGAAACTGAATAAACATCCTCCACACATCCATCCCACACAAACAACACTCCCCACGTTTTGTTTAACTATTGTGAAATTAAAGGAAATTAGTAAGTGATAAGCAAAACTAAATACTTTAAGAGTTTTTCTAAATTTAGGTCTAGTGACCCTGTCACACACGGCTCCTCAAAGCTACAACGTATGTTATTTATTAAAATTATACAGCTTTCTGGGAAAAATATTGTACATAATTTTTTTAAACTTATGTGTAACAATAATAAAAAGTTCATTTGATTTGTAATTTTGTTTCATCCTTAATATTGTGAGTGGCTTTGCATATCTTTACTTACGACATGAGAATATTTGAGAAAAGTTTACACGAGGAAGAATATGAATCTGTGACATAGTTTTACTCGGAAACAGAAGTTCAAGGCAAGTATCAAAGAGTCAAAGACGTCCCTAAATTTTTTGTTTGAGTGAAGAAACTGGTAAGTGACTTCATACAGTAAATTCTAGGTAGCTCCATCAGAAGACCGCAAAAAACCTCCAACAACATTTAAGTTGGTAATAATTTATTTAGTTTTTGCTAGTACAATCGAATATTAAATGTTAAACTTTTAACAACAAAAATAAGCAATCAAATATGAAAAAGAAATGAGAATATGTTTACTGCTTCTTTTAAGCACAGGGGTAAAGTTTGTTTTTCACTTGAAATAGACTCACATAAGAGACTGGAAACTAAAAAATGTCGTCCGTGCATCAAATTTATCCAGCCGTAATATTAATATTAAAAATATTAGGATTATTAAGTAGGGACAGAGGTTATAACAAATAACATTTTTTGATTGTCAATCTCACAGGTGAAGCATAGACTTATATGACAGTTTATGCTATGCTTTAAGGATAGAGTCAAATCAGATTGCTCATGAAATCCGTTCTTGGCTCTCACGTCCACCTGTTCCTTTTAGTCTTACAAGCTTTTCCCAATAACTGACTATAATACGAACATTTATGGATTTGGAAAATATCAAGGGAAGCAGCACTATTTAAATGGGCTTTCTAGGATGTGCCTACAGCTAGACCATCTAGAACAAAAGAGGAAGTCGACAGTGGAGATCAAACACAATGTTGAAGTTATGTAACAGGTTTAAATATTATAAACACTGATAACTGTGGTACAGAAATGTGAGAAAGCAAACAAATTCTTTAATTCAATTTATCCAGTTGACCTGTGGATCATTGTTTCTCCTGTATGATAACAACGTCATTGGGCAGGTGAAAATGGAAGACAAAACAGGACAGGAGTTCCTCCTAAACATAGAGAATGTTTGGCAAGGGCCAGAATGAACTGTAATTTAAATTTTAGAAGTGAACAAAAATTGTTTTAAAGGAAAAACATAACATACTACTTACCACCTAGAAGAAGTACAATAACTGAAAATATTTTTTCTCCAGACGTATTTGGTGCTATGTTTCCAAATCCTACAGTCGTTAAACTTGTTAATATGAAGTAGAAAGAACTAACGTAGGCTTCACCATAAGATGGTCCTTTCAACAAGCTTGTGTTGTATCCCATTTGAGGACCTTCAATAAAATATAACATATGTAATTAAGGGGACAGAAAAATATTTTTTTTAATAGTAAATTGAAAAATATAGTACAGTACGCTTAGAGGTTACTTGCTACTATTTTCAATACAAAGTAAATGCATGAAGTATTATGGAGAGAGTATGAGACGATTTTGCTGGAATCAATGGTTTAAGCAGTTGTCTTGGCTAGATTTACATTTTAAAAACGACAGTTTATTCTATTATATTTGTATAAAATACAGAACAAAAAATCTAGGGGTTTTTTGTCATGCAGAGTTGAAGGAAAGAAAAAATTAATTAAATCAGGTATTCGGAAATGGAAAGTAGTCTAGAAGAAACTTTCTAAGAATGAGAAATCTAATGTCATTTTGCTGCTCGATCTAATGAGGTAGTTATACCTCAATGTAGGTATGTGGTAAAATTGATAAACATAAACTAGAGAGGCAGTATTGCTGCTAATAGTGCACCTCATTTAGAAATTTATAAACGCTTGTAGTATCTCTCCCGTCAGGTTTTAGCTTTAACATAACACTGTTGACTCCAACTTCTACCAGCTTCTATAAAAGGGAATAAAATATCTCTCTGAGCTGCATGTGGTTGAAAAAATCCCGGGAAAATTGGTGACACGTGATGTAGAGAATGAAATGGTAGGCAAAATGGATAAAAAAGTAACCACTAAACTATTATAGACAATTATAGGAGATACCAGGGTAGATAAACACACTGACATTTCATGTAAAAAACTGTTAATTTTCCCCCTGTGGTCGGTAAACTATTAGTATAAAAGTATGTGTAAAGTGTTTCGGGGTTTTATGAGATACTTAATATATGCATTTTGACTATATCGTCAGTCATTGGAGTCATAATTCAAGATATAATCCTATTTTGGACTTTATTGTGGTCAGTTTTAGGATGGAGCCAGCAATATTTAAAAAATATATGTTGGTTTTGAGGTACAAAATAAGAGTATGAAATCTCTAGCTCAATACACCTAATGCCATTAATGAAATGTGAAATATGTTACATAAGGAGTCAGTATGGACAAAATTGTGAAGATGGTGAAACTTCAGAATTTATCGTTTACGATTTGATAAAAATTCTTTTTGAAGACAGGAGAAACGTTGTTATCAGGAAGCTGCCACAACAAGAAAAGAATCTTCCACTCTGATTTTCCACTTAAATCATCATATCCATTCGCTATTTATTCTCGAGGATAATTAAATGCTTTCTTGGTGCTATTTGAAGGCAAACGGTACCTCGCAATACTTCAAATTTTAAGTTACTAATCACGAAGGGAAATGTAATTTGTAGCTCCCAACTTAAAAATAGCGGGAAATAAACAATTAATTCTTTTACTGCATAATTGTCAAGAAACAGTGACATAATGATACAGAGGACAGCCAATGAACACAAAGATATAAAACATAAGATAACCCCTAAAGAAACCAGGTAAAAGAAATGACAACAGCTAAGTCTTACCTAATTCGTGCAGCCATCCGACCGATACTCCATCTTTTAGTTCGTGATAACCAATCACAAACCAGATACACGCAAACCAATGAGCAAGTAGAGCGAATGAGAACATTAACAGTCCAAGTAGTGCAGCAGTGTATTCAGTATAACGACTTATCCTCCTAGCTACTCGAAATAAACGCAATAACCTTCCAGTCTTGAGAAAGGCCACCAGAAATCCCTAGAAGAAAATAAAGTGTTTTTTTTTAACTATTTTTTCATTTCTCATCTATTAATTCTACTCTATTCTGTCATATTATTTAGTACTATTTTCATTACTATCAAGGGTATTCTTTCCTAGCTGGTGGCTCCCGAAATACAATAATGAAAGGAAAATGCAGGAAATAAAAATGATCAGCTGAAAAAAAGCAGCCTGCCAACAACTAAAAAGCGGGGGGGGGGGGGAGGGGAGAATCCAAATATTACAAGAATCCAAAACAGATTGTTTCCCATTTTCCCACCTTCAAAAGAAACCTGGACATTTTTCTTTAAACCTTGAATAAACCTCAATTATAACAGAGAACAAAATCATATTTTGCAACTTCTTGGGGACCATTTCAAAGTGATTTTCACCATTAATGCTATGCTTTATTCAAAACATTGACTCGGTTGACATAAAATATTTTCAGAGCATTTATTTCAATTTCTCACTTCTCTTGAATTAAAACTACCTCTATTCTAGGCTTTCATTGGATAATCGTCTGTAAGTGCGTAAGTTAACACATTGTTGGAAAAGCATTTGCCCAAAAGATTATAAGAGTGATACGTCTAAGGTGTAAAGTGTTTGGCAATTTGGTAATTATTAGTATTTGTAGAATTATTTAAGTAGTTTTGAAGACTTATGAGCAGATGTGTTAACAATCTCTGCGACGATGATATATTCGAAAGACTAAAAAAACCCGTCTTTTTTAAGGTGTAAGCAGAGCATATTTTCATTTTCCCAACTTTTGAAATGATATTTCGACCACGTTTTTCAAACAGTCAAGAGCACCTACATTTATTGATACAATGTACCATATCTCTTTACAGGTTCTATAAAGTTTTCCACCCAAGTCCTTGTTATTTTTTACTTATACTGACCTTAGAGGAAACATTAGCTTTCCAAGCAATCGATACATTAACAAACAACACATTGCTTTTAGTTATCGATTGTAGTTGTATCGAAAGATTTTGAAAAACGTGGTCCACCACACATAATGGTATCAGAGCCCCATAATAACAGTTTGTTTATATCAATCTGTTTATAATAACTCCCTCTCCCTAGTTTTTCTTACTTTCTAAACTAAGCTTTACATAAAGCTTTGAGTAAAAAGAGGAAAGTTTTTACAATCTTATTGTTTGTTGTTTATCCTAGATGTTCCTATGACTTCTGTAAATGCTTAAACTTCTTACATTATCCATGCTATTTCTTGTTCTTTATCTTAAACTGCAATGACACATTCATACAAACGACGTCCATTGCCAAATTTTAACAATTAACAACTATCCTATGATTTATATTTCTTGTTTCATGATTCTATAGAATTTACTTTGGGCTACTGTTATCAGTAAATTGCTCTACAAAGTTCCTGTTCCTTGTTTTAATATTTCCTGTGCTTACCTATAGATGTAGGTAGCTTTCCTTTTCCAAACGATAATTTCAGAACATAAAGCAAGAAAACAAAACCGAATAAGGTCATCTTGACAACTTTAAAATTTATAGTATTGATCAAGAAAATAACCAGATTATATCAGCGTCTAATTTTCGATTCCTTTACAAAATCATCGTCAAAGCAGTAAAAGTACAGTAAATTCCTGCTTTAAGTAGCTTTCATTCTTGAAGCTAGACAAAAATAGGCAAATTTGACTGATTGTCTTAAAAACTAACATAGACAAAATTGGATTTCATTGCATCAGTATCACTCTTTAATTTTCTAACTTCTTCATTACAGGGTGAATCAAATCACCAATTTTGGGGAACTGTACTCTGTAAAGTGAAGGCGATGTGCTGAAACCTACATTTTATTTCCTTCAATCCATCTTGCATTCAGTCTATTATGCTGTTAAAAATAATACTCTTTATTTCTTAATGTCAAATGTCACCTATTTCTAGCAAATTAATGTGATCACATCCATAGCTTATGTGCATTCAATTGCTGTTATGTACCCTCTTTCTACAAACAAAAGAGTATGCTTTTCTATTTCAAAATAAATCTATCTGAATTTATGCACACAATGTAAAGTCGTTTCTTTGATTTTAGAGTGAAAGTTAGACCCTTGTTATCTAGGAGGATTTGTAAAGATTATACGACACTAAATCTACTTCTAGTATCACGGCCATAAGAAAACAGTAGTAAAACTCAATTTTTGTTTGGTTTCAACGTCATTTTGCCCGTCAACTGGGGAACAGACGGGGCCCTTCTTAGAGACTTTTATCCAGCATGTGATGAATTTCTTTGCCGGATGCCCTTCCTGATACCAACCAATGGCTTTTTATTTTGCAAACTTCCAAAGACTTATCGCCCGCTCGGGTAATCGAACCCGGAACCTCTTGGTTACAGATGCAGTTGCACTAACCATTAAGCCACTGCTCCTTAGAAGTGTAACTTAACAATAAAAATCCATCGTTCTGAATAAATGTACTTATATAAACACGCATACATGTATTTATGTACACATATAAGTATGTCAACACGTGTGATGGGCAGTTCTCATACTACGCTTCACAAAGTGGCAGAATGAACCGAGTCGAAAAAATGCAGTCATTTACCTGTCATCTGTATTTCATACTTTAAAGATACACAGATCTGTTGAAAAAATCTTGTTTTATCTTGATTTCCTATAAAATTCTATTTTATATATTGGATCGCCAATTTAGCAAATTTTAAGAGTACAAAATGTGTTGTGTTACCAACAAAAAACAAATTTGTTTTTCAAAAACACAGAATTCTTCTTCACGTCTAATATCTAATAGGGCCAATCTAATGAACATGATAACCCCTTCTCGAAAATTAGAGATTTTTATTGTATTCCTATCCATACTTTCTGTCAACTGCTTACAGTAAAATAACATAATATTTTTGATGAGCTCAGAATACAACAGCAAACTACAATGTGCTTAATGAAAAATGAATAGAAATTTGCAAATAAGATGGATTCTGTTTCCTCTATCAAAAATCTTCCCAACGCCTTTGGGACATATTTTTTTCCAAATTAAGTATACAAAGCCACCAGAAGCTAAGAAAAACAAAAATTCTTATTTAAGGAACCAATTTAAAATTCTATGTGCCTAGAGCAAACTAAAAGTTTGTTATCACGTAAAATATATTCTTTTGTATATCAAACTGGTGATATTCCTTGACATATGCACTTCTAAATGAAAGATGACAGTCATCTTTGTTCTTAAATTAACCGAGAAAGGAGTGTAAATTTGAGTCAAGACTAGGAGCTGGGATTTTCAAAGAGAGGTAATGTTTTGCCCACAGTCAGAGATTTTAGAAAAAGGGTTTCTTGTAGAAAATATATCTGGAGGAACTTACCAAGCTAAAATCATATGACTTGTAAAAGACACTTTCACTTGAAAAGATAGAGTTGAACATTAGTGAAAAGAGCTAAATTTAAAAGTACAATGTCAGTGAAAGCGTACTTTTATCAAAGAGTCTGATTTAAGAGGAGTAAGACTTTTTTAAGGAGTGCACAAAGAGAGTTATATTCGTTATTGGCATACCTATGTGTTTTGATAACCAAAAAAATGGATAAAAAATCCCAGTCTATAAAAACATATACGCCTTTCTGATAGTTTTTTCCCTGCCAAAAATTAGAGGTCTGGAGATTAATTTCCTCATTCTTTTTCATATTCTGTCTCGGTAAAGCACTAGATCCTTCTGTGATATACTGGGGCATAGTACTCGGCCAAGGGGACGATCCTTTTTAATTTTTGCCTCCAGAATGGTTAAACATATTTTATGACAAAGATCGCATGTAAATTTCAGTTAAAATATAAATAAACTTACCCAGGATTCGTTGATAAAGTATAAAGCCTCAAATGGAAGTACAGGTAAAAAATCAACAATAAACCATCCTTTGAGATAGTGAATAGCAATTTTTTTCTGCTGAGTAACAATTCTTCCTGACTTTTTGTCAATATACGTTGTTCGGAAATTGATACATATGTCCACTATGAATAATACTTCAAGAATGACATCGGCAATTATAAGTTCACCATAGCGATCGTGGTTTTTAAATGCCACATTGAATGGGATCATAACGGCTATGTATGCCACTAATACCAATATGATCCAATCCCAAATTAGTCTGCCCCTCCCAAAATGCAGAAACATGTACTTAGGAAGTTTGGTATTTTCCAGTTTGTACTGGGGCAGGAAAGATGCTCCGCTTACCTAAAAGAAAACAGTAGTCATCAGAAATAAAGAGAATTAACAAGATATTTTAAAACATTATCTATTTAAAACTTGTTTAATAAACAGTATTAGTCCTACCAGAGTAAAATCTGAGCAGCCTCTATTCCCAGTCCAAATAAATCTTCAATTTCAATTCGTACTTTAATGATCATTGTAAATAATTTCTTTAGTAGTGTTGAACATCTTTGCAAAAGTTATGTTGAACTTTGTATTCCTTTGATATCGATTTTTTGTTAATGTATGACCATTCTCTCTCTCGGTGCTATATCCATTCCAGACGTTGGCGATCATGGTTCTCCACAGATTCCTGTCTCTCATCATATGTAACAGATCTCCAGCTTTTACCTTTTACTTCTCACTTGCTGATATGCACTTTTTAATACGGCACTTTAGACTTCCTAAGTATGTTAATCTTTGTCTTCTTCTGCTTCTTTTGCCTTCAATATGACTTGTAGGGGTTAGATTTTCTAGTCCTTCCTTTCTCATGATATATTCCATAAACCTCATCTGCCTTTCACTGATTGTTTTTAGCAGACCATTTGATTTTGTAAATAATCAAGTCTCTTTCCTTCCATATATTCTCTTCTAGAGTTTACTTATCGATCAAAATATTCCCAGACAGGTGTCTGATAGGCATCATGCAAACATATTGTGATATTGCTTTGCTTTTAAAACATAAGATAACGTAAGGTACTACCATGAAAATTTTTTTATATTTTAAAATTTGTGACCAGCAATATAATATTTATTTTAATTGTTTATAAACAATGTTAGTATTGAAAAAAGCTCATTATTCTGTTTGTTTGTAATGCAGATTACTTTGTTACTTCAGGGGAAGAGCTTTCTAAAGTAAATTTCTTTCTATAAACAACTAAGTTTTAAGGGGTGACACTCAAATTAATCTACATTTTTTCACTCAGTTTTTACTTAGTCTGCCCATTTCTTTGATATTTTAACTTTAACTACAGTCAATATAATCCGATTGACTTAAGTAAATACCTAAAAAAAACAGAAAAAGAAAAATGTGGGCATTGTGTCGACAAGTGACAATTCCTTAAAACTGGCATTTCACTTGCGATAAAACTACTGTCTGTATTTCATGCTGGAAGATCTATTTGAAATGAATTTTAACTTATCTAACTTGTAGTATATTTCATTTGATTTTCTTAATCATCCAGTCTTTAAGTTCAATCCAGCCACCTCAATAACCTGCAAGTGATGTCAAGTCGGAAATAAATTCTGAATTTTTAATTGTTTCGTACTGAAAAAGAAACGTATCGTTTTTAAAAGTCAACATTTTTATAAGCTGTATCAGTAATGCAATACAAGTCAATGTAAATTAAAGGATCTCTTAGGTCCTTATATCCTGAACACTCCAAGTGGGCATCTAATTGCTNGGCATTTCACTTGCGATAAAAATACAGCCGAGGTTAAACAAAACTGATTTTTGCTGTCTGTATTTCATGCTGGAAGATCTATTTGAAATGAATTTTAACTTATCTAGCTTGTAGTATATTTCATTTGATTTTCTTAATCATCCAGTCTTTAAGTTCAATCCAGCCACCTCAATAACCTGCAAGTGATGTCAAGTCGGAAATAAATTCTGAATTTTTAATTGTTTCGTACTGAAAAAGAAACGTATCGTTTTCAAAAGTCAACATTTTTATAAGCTGTATCAGTAATGCAATACAAGTCAATGTAAATTAAAGGATCTCTTAGGTCCTTATATCCTGAACACTCCAAGTAGGCATCTAATTGCTGTTGTTAATAAGAGGATTTCCAAAATAATGGCCAATTACCCTTGGATCTGAACATCTTTAATTAATAATCACTGCTAATTACAGGATACTAGGAACAGCTTTGAATAGTCATGCAACAGTATTACTACAAACTTCTAACAAATGAGTAACAAGATACAGAACTCCCAAAGACTTTATAATGACAAAAAAGGAAAGTCAACTAGTATTAATGAACAGTGTCTATAGACCAAGAAAGAGATGGTATAAGAAGTGGTTTTTTTTAAACTACATGATTTTGGAACAATTGGATAGAACAAGTGCCTGAGGCTGGAGGTGGAGATTTAAACAAAATCAAAATGTTATAATGAATGTCTCCAGAAGCTTTGTTTGAACAAATTTTATTTTTGTTGGTTCTGTAAAAGCCTAATGTTACCTGTTAAACGATGTATGACAATTTTTATTGTACCGTGCTACATTTGGTATCTTCATGTACTGTAAAAATTATCAGTGGAGTTTTACTTCAAAAAGAATATTTATTTTGTGTCTAAATTTAGACCGTAAGCCACTCTTGCAAGCATGAGTTTGTCAGTACTCACATAATAGTATATATAAATATATACACCATATACTACATTTTTACTGTATTTGGTCCTCTACCTTCTGGTTTCAAGCACACTTGATATTGATTGCGGTGTCCTTTGACGACTAGTCGACGGTTATTGCCCTTGTAGTGGTTCAGTACTTTGGCCAACCACACTCTAAGCTCTGGATGTGTGCATACCTATCACTGCTCCACTTTAATGTCTAAATAGCTGTTGGCGAGGGTATTTGTATGAAATAAACACATGCTCCATGTATTCCAAGCAGCACAGCTGAGGTATTGAAAGGCCATACACATGTCTGCAGATTGAAGTACACTTATGTTTGTACATGTTTATGCGTGTGTTGCTTTAATCGAAATAGGGCACAATCTTTTCAAGATTGTGTCAGATCATTGCTTAATTAGACTGAAATCTTCTCCAATTTACAAAACTACAATTTAACATTTTAAGGTTTACTTTTAAACCACTAAATATGGTAAACAGAATAATTTTCCTGTTAATATCTCCCATGTTTTATTCCGTTGGAACTAACAGCACATTTAATAAAACCTGGTCCTATTCACATCGTTTCAAAATGATAAAATAAATAATGGTTATTATGCTTAAAAAGTATTTTGATAACGATTATCAAAGTAGCATTACAAATTATTATGAGAAAAAATACTTTTTTATTACTGGAGTTCATATGACCTTAATAAAATCTCATATTTAATGAAGTAGTGGTCGAGTGGTTAAAACAAACAGATTACCGTGGAAGTGATTTGCTATTCGAACCCCGTTAATGACCTAGGCCCAGTTTATTTCCTCTTTTATAAGTGAGATATTGGTGATTTTTTACATGTCACCGGTGATAGAATTGGAAGAGGGAAGAAAGCATTGAAAAAAAGACTAAAAAGTATAGAGATAAAAAATCAAATGAAAATAGTGACCCTCTGAGCTAAAATGACCTCAAAGCCCATGTTAGGGCAAAAGACCTAAAAAATAAGAAATTATATATATATATATAAAGTGAACGACAAACAAATTCAACAAAACTCAGTTTACAACTAAACTAAGTTTTGTTGATTTTTTTTGTCGTTTTACATATGATAGCTCTAATATTCTTCTATTATTGAGCACTGTCAATAGCTAATAATTACTTCGATACTGGTATATATATATATATATATATAAAGCTTTCGATTCGGTTATCCGTATTAAAGTGCTCAATACATAAATGCAGAGCGTAATATAAGATATGATAAGTTGGAAAGAATTCCAACTTTCCAACTTATCATATCTTATATATATATATATATATATATATATATATATATATATATATATATATATGTACATAAGCCACAAAGGGTCAGCTTGAACTAAGTTGAAAGCAATGAACACAAATGCAAGAAGTTTATCGGTTAAATTATTTTTGGATAATTATTCATTTATTAATCATTCACTCTTTTACTGCTGTCTTTTCATCACACACATTAATGTCACTCACTCATAGATAAAGGGTTGACAGATAATTATCTTCGAACTTGTTGTCATCTGAAAAAATACACGATATTGCTCTTAACAGCATAATACTTAAACTTGAGCAACTACAATACAAAATTTATTTTACATCAATTCGATAGAAATATCAGCAGGAATCTAAAGAGCTTAAGTGCATATACGGCAACAAATATTATTAAACAAATCTATAGTCACTAAGCATTTCTAAAGTGAGGTGTTGTTACCTTAAAGAGGGCATTTTTGATATCAGATGAAGGAGCAGCTGGCGTTGGCAATTTGCCACATTTCCGTTTTTTACCTCTTCTTACGAGAAAAAGCGACTTTTTTCAAAAACTAGTTGCTTCCCAAAATAATCTGTCTTTCACCTTGCTTTATCTTGGGTTGTTTTAAACTAAAAAACAATCTCAAAGGCGCCATGAAATACAATTTATTTCTGGTCTTGGTACAACAGAATTCTTAATCAGAGTTTAAATTTTGAAATTTGAGCATTTAAATATTTGGCGTCTGTAAGGCTGGAGACAAAACGAAACATTTAGCTCTGGCATTAATAAGATGTTTTTTTAAATAATTAAATAAAAAGTCTAAAACCTGAGCAAGTTTTTTACTTATGCATTAAATAAAATAAAAATCATATTAGACTCTTGGAAAAATCAAAATCCTCGTAATATTTGTAACTATTACTTTTGAAAATTCTTGCATGATGTGAATTGTATATAAGCTCTCCATAAATTTTGGATAAATAACAATAAAGTTAACTATGTAAAGTAGATATATTAACAAATGAATATGAAATGTCATCAGCAACAGTGCTCTACCACATCAAATGGTAGGAATTATCATACAATCAGATATATGAGTAAGAAAAACTCTAACTTTACAGTACTTAGAGTTTCATGTCTTTCACAATCTTTAGCTGTATACAAGTGATCACTTGAAAAAAGTTTTCTGCTAAGATGTTATGTTATCAGATTACACAATTATTTGTATAACAGCTTTGTAGAATTTTTTTTTCAAGTGATCATTTGTTTACTCTGAGGATTGTGAAAGACATGAAAGGCTGAGTACTATAAAGTTAGAATTTTTTTTACTCGTATACCTGATGATATGTAAAGTAGATGAAGATTTGAGTTTTAATAGATACCAATAGGTTATCAACTAGAATTTGTTTCTGTAGAAGTGTTATCCATTTATATTTGTAAATCTTTCAAACGTGGAAGCTCTATTTTAATGACATGAAATTATATCATTTTTTGGCCAACAGAGGAAAAGAATGACTAGTTATGATTTTTTTCTCTTGGAATAAAAGTAACCTCTCAATAATTTTTGCCTTGGTCCGAGACTTTGCATCAGCCATGAAAAAACTAAATTTCACAACACAGTTTAATAAGCACGTTATTTAGTCATGGTTAAAAAAACCTGCTTTTTTTATGTTTTTTTAATGTCATTTTTTCCCAGTAACTGGGGCTCAGATTGAGCCAATCAGCAGGAATATGTTTTGAGGAATTCCATGGACGGATGTCCTTTCCGATGCCAACCGATGACTTTTTCTTTTTTACAATTCCAAATTTTTTTCCCTAGGGAAATCGAACCCCAAATCTCTCGGTTACGGTGCAACTGCACTAACCATCAACCTACGGCTTTTCAGTTCTGGAAAAATAGAAATTAATTTAAAGGAACTCCTCAGAACAAACTAAGATATAAGAAGGCTCATGAAAATTGCAAAGATCACAGATTAAGCAAGAGAATAAAGATTGAGGTGATATGGACATATCTAGTGAAGAAGGCATGAAGAAGGTATGAAGAAAGTGTGAAGAAGCCAGATGAACACCTCAGAGAAACCTGGGTAAAAACGGTAACCGGAAAGAGAAATAGAAGAAGGCAAAGAAAGATGTCATCAAGCGGGATTTGCTACAGGTTGGGGTTGCAGGAGGAAACTGGAATGGCAAAACTAGTTGGAGAAGTAAGTGTAAAGTTGGATAAAGGATTATTGAAGAAGAAAAAGATAATCGTCATGATCTGCATCAGAATCTTAATGTCTCTTTATCTGGTGCAAGGCTTTACTTTGAGTTTAGAGTTAGGGCTATAAAAATGAGTTCAGCCAACTGTTAGGTATTGATTAAGTTATTTAACAGCAATAATTACAAGATCCACCACTTGTTACCTATAATATTGTCTGATCTACCATCATTTAATAAGTTCATCAGTTCTTGGTTATGTAATTTCTGCCAGGATAATGCTGTTATGATTTATTCTTTTCTTTGAGGATATCTGTCCTGTTTTATATACCAGCATCCGTTTAAAAATTGTTTCCAAAATTCCTCAAAGCTTGCATTCACTAATTTTTCTGCAATCTATAACATAATGTCAATATTACCTCTTAATAGACGTGATATTTTGCCATCCTGCACCACCTCCTTTCTTACCTTTCAAAATTTTCATATCGACCAGATGTCTGTTACCTACCAATTTCTGAAAGAGATAATCTCTCCTTCTCTCCTACTCTTGTTGAGCACTCCAGACGTCTTAACATGCTAAAGTTTCCCCAGACCAATGTAATTGTGTGAGTTATGGTATATGGTTTGCGTATTCCTTTGGTTGTTATCGGAACAATTCTGTACCATTGCTTTCTTTTCTACACAATTCCACCCAAACGTTTTTTCAGAGGTCTTTTTAAATTTCCCACAGTCATTTTTCTGCACAATTTTGTCTCTTTCACTGCTGCATTTACTTTTTTGCTAAGTATATCATATACTGTTAATTGTTTCGTAGAATCGGCTCTTATCCTGTTTAGCTTAGCAAGTAGGACTTTCTGTTTTTATTCAAATTTTATTCTTGATTTTCTATTACACAATGAATAAGCTTCATGTCAACGTCTATTGTTCTACCTACAGCCTTTCATATACATCCCATTCCTTACTTATTCAAACAAAGTGCACAACAACTTGTAACCCATAGCAAAATGTTTCGCTTTATGCTCATGTCTCTAGCATGTACCATTTCTTCTGTGATATCTGCTTTACATCTGTATTTCGACTTTTAAACTTTCCTATGAATTTTTTCAAATTAAAGAGAGTTGAAGCTGCTTGTTCTTGTGTTAGTCCAGGGGTGCAGGTAGCAATAGGAAAGATCCACACTGGTAAAGCTAACAACCTACCCTTACAGAGCATTTATATGGATGTAAATGTCATTCCTCAAAGACTCGCGCTGAAGTTGCTCGCCATCTGTTCAAGAGGGAAAATATCTACTCACATTGTATATGTAACTCCAATAAGCAAATCTGAATTCTCTTTTTAGGATGAATCATCTCTGGCTGCAACTAATTCCTGCCCTTGTCTCTCTGCAATCATAAAATGCTTCTCCAGATTTATATTTTGAATAACTAGCTCAATAACAGGATAAAAGTATTTTCATTCAATACTCACCAATAAAGATAAGAACACAAAATTACAAGAGTTTGCACAAGGTCCCACACTTTTGAAAATCAAAAGTGCTCCTTGGGCACTTTAAATAAAAAAATTGTAAAAGTTGGTTCAATCTGATTATTTTTTAAAGTTTATAGGTGTAACTAGCTTTCCTTGGCACTTTCCCAAAAGCTGTTATCATTCCTACTTTGATAATTTTACAGCTCATGTAAACAAGGTTCATATTACCAATATTTGAAAGCTCAGCTGCTATTTTGTGGTTTTGTACCAGATGTCCTTTGGATTAAATTTAGCAGAGAACAAAGTCAAGAAGAGTATTAAATGTCTCCTTATCTTATAAAAAAAATCTAATTTGGGAAAACAACCATGATTTTAAGCCCTATATACCCAGGGGGACTAAGATATTCCGCAAATTTAAAAGCTATTGAAAATCAGTTTTTCGGAACATGTTAGTTTTTTTTTTCTTTCATTGGGTTCTATTTTCATTTTATGAGTTGTATAAAAAGAGTATCATTTGCTCTATTCCTAAGTGCCCAATTTTACATTTTTAAAGAATTGCGCCACGGTCATGTTGAATTTTTCAATATATGCTAAAATAGAAATAATATATTTCATAATTGGTATTTGAAGTAACTTCTGGACCAAATTTCAAGTTACATCACTTAAAAAGCTTTGTTTCAATATTGTTCCTTTAGGTGTCAAGTGATTATCTCCAAACGATATTTAAACCCCATTTTCCATCTAATAGCTATAATCAAATGTTGTCCAACTCACGATTTAACACTTTTGTCCTGTTACTACTAATCCTGAAACAATAAAAAATATTCAATTACATAATATACTACAAATTTGAAGTATAAAATGGGGTATCTGCTAAATCTTGAATATACCAGAATATACCAAATAAACAAAAATAAATATTTTCATTTTTTTTGTAGATCAATCTCTTTTGTGCAATATGTGATAAGAGAAAATTGACGTAATTAAGAAAACTTTGCGACAATTGAGCTGATTTTTTTTTCAAAACAAGTAAAAAAATCAAGACTTTCTTAATTAGTTTGACAGCAGCGATGACGTGGAAATTGCTAACTTGATTTATTCGGATACAAGATGCGTCGTAGATGAAGAAATTGCCCTGACAACTACCGTTTCGGATAGTTTTTTAAACAGTTTCAGAAACAAACATTCATTCTTTTATGAACTTTTCTTTGAATTCTACAACGAAAGCAATTGTGAGGTAGACCTCCTGGGTCAACTGGCAGCGGCTTACTATTTATGTTCCAAGTCATCGATTTGTCTCCAATAGTTTTAATCCATGGGATAGAGCATATGTAATTACTCACACCGTTTATAAATAGTTCGATCCCAAGACCTTTCCCCTTCTTGAGTCTGAAAGTTAAATTGGTGAAGTTTTAATTAGTTTACACCAAGATAGAAGGAGAGCTTAGCCATCCTCAAGACATAGCAAAAGGAGAAAGTGACCACAGAAGATTAAGCATGATCAGATACAATTGTCTTAGTTCCAAGCAACTGCTGTTATTCGAAAGATAGGAAAACGAAGAAACTGGAGGAATATTATATTTGATATTCGACAGAAATTGTTTCATGAACTTTCATATAAATTATAAAGACATACTAAAAATAAATACTGAAAGAAGCTGCATATTGTTCCTATAATTCTATTTCAGTAGTTATATATTTCAGTAGTTAGATATTATTACTATTATTTTATAAGTAACATATTTTTGGGGAAGATTATCCAAAACGTAGAGAAAATTTTGAAAAGCACCTGGTATACCATGTGTGATAGTTTCTGTACCCATTTAAACTTTCTTCTTTTCAACAAATTATGTCAATGGGCTCCCAAAATGTACTGGATACAAACTTGAGACGGCTACTTTTTTTTTGAGAATAGCTCGGACACAAAAATTAATTATTTGTAACTAGACTTATACTAGATTCCTTCACGTGTGTGTTTATAAAAACTAAAAAGATTAAGCTTTATTAAAACAAAATACCCAGTATATTCAAAACAGACACACAATGAAATTAATCTTTGTGATAAGCAAAAGCAATATATTTTGTGGGGAAAATAAGAGCTAAAAGGGTAAAAAGATATGGGTATCCCTTGCGAGGATCAATGATTATTTTTTATCAACTTAAGAATAGAAATTCAAATGGAAAAGAAACAGGTATTAATTTACATTACAACCACAAACATTTATCACACACAAATTACTTATTAGACAAGTCATGTAGGGCAATAATGACAATAGATTTTCCCAATATACATATTGTGTATGAAATACCAATTAAAGAGCTGCAATCCAAAAAAATAGCCAAAATTAGTCAACAGTAGTCAAAGGTAGCCATAAAAAACCATAATAAGACACAGTATTAAAAAAAGCTATCAGAAAGCAAAAACTAGCCAAAAGTAGTCAAAAGTAGGGAAAAGTAGTCAAAAGTAGAATAAAATACCCAAAAGTAGCACAAATAGCAAAAGAAGCAAAATATAGATGATGTTTGAAGTTTGAAGCTTTACGTGTAACTGACATAATTTTTAGCTATTGATTTGTTACAACCTGAAGTAGCTGTGTCAGCTTTGTCAAGGTATTTAAGACTCATCCTCAATAAAAAAACCAAGTTTCCTCCGTTTTATGTGATTTCTCCCACCAATGAATTCTTCTTATTACTACCACCAAGTCAAAACCTGAGAGTGTTCAGTTTTTTTCTTGAAACTTAAGGCTTTTTACTGAACGTCATTGTAAGAAAATAGCTTGAGTCAGAAGTCCTTTATCAGAAAGATATATTGGAGAAATTCCCAGATTTGTACTTGTGGAGGAAGAAAATTCTATGAATGGATTTTGTAAATCTTGAAGAACCCTTCCGGGTATTACAGGGCAGAGGATTCTAATATTTTTGATTACAATTCCAAAGTTTTCGATTTTCAATAAAAGTTAAGGAAAGTTGGTAAGTTACATGTTTATAGTTTTTCTGGTAAAAAAGCATTTAGATTTTGGCAAAGAAAAAATGATTCCCATAGCATAATACGATTTAAGCAATAGAAAGGAATGGGCAATGAGTAATAAGAGCAAGCATAGATTATTTCGGATTATCAATTGCTGCAACTAGAAGAGGAGAAATAAAAGAAGAGATGGGGAATGCTGATCAAACCAAATCAATGATAAAATAACAAAAAAAGAGATCCTTTAATGTTTTTGAAGGTATCTGAGAGATAAAGTAAATAATGTAGAACAAAGGATGGATGATATATTGAAAAGGAAAAACACTATAATTTGAATGTGAGAAATTATTTCCTAACATCATTTAGCAAAGGGTGTCATTTATTAAATTCTCCAAGAACGAAGAGAGAAAAATCAACTCAATCCTCACTGATGAACAAGTATGCTACAAGACAATATAGTGAAAGGTAGGAAAACTACTAGCACACTCTGAAAAAGGAATGAAAAATACGGAAAAATACGGAAAAATAGGGAAATACAAGGTCATGGAACATAATTATAAGATTGAAACTTAATGATTGCTTTTAAATATTTGGAAATAAAATAAAATATATTTGTTTGAAAGGGAAATATCAAGAAATAAGAAAATTGACATGCAAGAAAATTTAAGTAAAGCCATTAAGGATTTTACACTACAACCATTTTCAAAAGTGACAGTATACTTCTTGGAGAACAGAGGAAGGATTTGCTAAGGTATAAGAAGCAGTATAGTTAAAGATAATCTCTGTAAAAGACTTATTAGAAAGTAGTAGGATAGGGAATATTCAGACTAGAAATTCTAGAAACAGGAGGGACAACATGCCAACTATAACAAAGGGGGTCATTTACTGAAACTCTTTTTCCTCAGAGTGACTAAGAAATAGAAAAACAGTAAAAAAACGTGCCTGAAAAGGATAAAAATTTTAACAGATAGAGTTCAGATGAATTATATTAAAAGGTTTGATATCACAGGAATAGAGGACCAGTGGCATCAATGTTATCTGTTCGAAAGAGAAAAAAAAGGCTAGTGTGTTTCAGTGTGATGATTTCGGACTCTTATCTTGCTTACTATTAATGTAGAGAATAGTACTGGAGAAAAGAGCATACTCCTCTGGATGAGAAGAATTTAGAGCTATATGAATATAAAAAAAGTAAAAAAATAACTCAGAGGTAATTTGCTACATGACACTTGATGGTTTTAGATTGAAGGATGGGCTGGGAAAAATGCAATATTTAAAGAGGGTGACGTACAACCAACGGCTTTTGGTGAGCTTGATGTGGTGAGCTGCATGTGGTGAGCTGCATGTGGTAAGCAATAATCAAAGAAGATGGATTAAAAGTTTGCAAATACAGCAAGTTGGGAGTTCCTAAAAAATATTTTATTTCATAAACAAGAAACAACTTGGCAGAGGTCTAGAAAACTGGTGATTTGAATTTTATTGAGAAAACTGTGATATGATACATTTCGTCATCATCATCATCATCATCATCATCATCATCATCATCAGCAGCAGCAGCAGCAGCAACTGCATCGGCAGAAGCATCATCAACACCATCACCAAAACATTGATGCCATTATCTTAATATTTTTACAGGGAGAACCTCTGCTCTCAAAGAAAAATTAATAGTTGATAGCAACAATAACAAGATTAATAATAATAGTAATAATGATAATAATAATAATGATTATTATTATTAGTTGATTAAGTTTTGGACAGTAATAACAATGATATTCTGTCCCCTAGCAATGAGATACTTAATTCCTTTTATATTTTGGGGCTTATTACATTTCATGGTGGGTGTACAGATGTGATAAAGTTTTAATCCAAATAAATTTATCTAATATACTACAATAAATATAGAAAATATCTAGCTACTTGTATCTAGCTACGTCTGCTGTAGAAAAGCCAAAAGTCAAATCACTTTTTTTCACAAATACATTTTTCATTTGATAAAACAAACGCATGCCGCAAATCCTCTCATCATTATCATTTAAATGTTAGTATTTTGAATGTCCAATGCTATGTTCATTGATCCAAAATCATGTTACTATGAGGATATGGGCTTCTCCTCTCAAATAAAGTATATTCAGATAAATATGTCTGAAGGGTGATATTCATTGTTTCTTGTATCAGTGGCATGAGAAGAATGAAAATTATTATGTCACTACAAAGGTTTGATGGTTCTTAGTCAAATTAATATTTTTGCAATATGTAGAGTTAATATCGAACTGAGATAAGTCATAAAAGATTAACTAACCCTTACATTTTTTAGCTATAATATCCCTGATGAATATAAAACTGTAAAGACATTGGATGACTTACTTTAAGAAAGACCGATGACTTTCGAGCTAATCGGTCCCACGAATCTCTGGTTGGCCCATTGATGGCTACATTGATTGTTCCCATAACCAAATGGTGTTGAATACTCTGTGACAGGCTTCCTCCACTTCTTGACTTAAACATTGTTGCTTTTGAAATGTTCAATTTTAAAAACCTTTGCTGAGAATCACTTACGTAGAAAGTAGAATTGTGAGTCACCTTTATTTCAATTTAAGTCATTCTTGCTTCTCTAAAAGTTGTTGATTCATTCAAACTTTGGATTTTGCTTTGTCGAAAGTTGAAGTCACAGTCTCACACTCTTACCATAGTATAAATAGTAATTTTTGACTGGCACAGATGAATATCTATCCTCCTTACGTTTAGTCAAGGAATGAGCTGTGATAGATTTTATTTCATATTTAATCTCCCCAACCAGAATTTACAATAACAATAAACTTGAAGCAGGTGCGAATTTTCTTTCTGAATGTAAACAGGTTCTGCAGAAGGGTTCAAGACGAAAGTACTTAATTCTTTCGGCAGGGTTTAATAGTTGGTCCATATTGCCATTGGAAATATAAAGTTCCTTGAGTACTTCTAAAATAAACGCTAGAAGTTTAATACATAAATCGTCCTTTTGAACAAACACGGATTTACACAAGTTCTTGATAATTTCTACACGTGTATGTTGAAACTCATGTGTTTCAAAGTACAAATTTTGTTATTCTGTCTTCAGAACGCAAAACTACTGTAGAAGGACAAATCCTTTCTTCCTTTGCCAGTAGCAGTTAGATATGTTATCAACCCAACACACTTAATTTTTTTGTTTGAGGGAACTCCTCCTCATTACCGTAAGCTTGCAGGTGAAATTATTGGACAACAAAGAAGAGCATTATCCACTGAGTTCGTGAATGTCAGCATCATTCCCAGCTTTTTCATAAATTATTTAGAAAGATCTCGATATCGATGATAAGTCTGTCTAAAATGATTCCTAAAAAGTATACTTTTTTTCACCATTAAAGACTGTACACTTAGAAACTAATAAAAACGCCATGTAGTAGAACATTATGTTAATCCGTCGTTCCCTAATTGCTAATTATCTACACTATTTCTCAATATTCTTGTCAAAACAACATCCAAGCAGAAAATGAGGACATTAAACTTTGTGTAATCGCTATTCTGAAAATATTACAGAATAAAAACATTCATACGGGATGACAAGAAACTCACTATACATTTTATATCCATCTATACCAGTTTACAATTATCAAAATTAAAATGATATTATAAAACAACTCTTTCCACAAATAAGCTGAGGTACCTGCTGTTTTTATTTCTTTGAAAAACCGAATGAAGTAAAGTCATGTTTTTGTTAAATCAGATAACTGTCATTAGGCTTTTATTAAAATAGAAAGCGTGAAAACCAAAGACAGGTGAAGTAAAACTTTCAAATTAAAACAGGCAATTTATTTCGCAATCCGCTCCAAACTTAGCTATTACTTCGTTGCCTAAAATCTGCATTAGAAAAAGATCAGCACCTATTGACAAAACCTGCTGATTTTATTATTGTAGAAAAATTGTTAATGAGTACTCTTTTTATGGAAGTGTTCAAGATTCAAGTAATAATAATACATTATTCTTCTTCAAGTGTCAGGTCTGGAACAGACATCAACGACCATGGCGCGCCAAATCTCCCTGTTTTCCGTCTTCCTTATCAGCTCGGCTTTGTGTTTTGCGTTGTCCAATGATTAAAACTGTCTATATACATTACTTGTCAAATAAAAATGTTGTGCAAAATCAAATTGAGAATAACAATTTTTTCCTTGCTCCAACACCTTAATCCTAAGAAAAATTTCTGAATAAATTTTAACATAAATGCTTTAAACTCAATTCTTTTATAAGATTCTCTTTACTATTTCATTCACATAATAACCTTTTGGTCACCATATGTGTTCGAATATCAATTGTTCATATTTGAGTTACCTTAATGAACAGAATGCATAGTTCTAAAAACATTGATCCCAACAAGCATGCATAGTACATCACTCCAAAAACTAATGAAGTTATCTGAAAGGTATATTTAAGAGAAGAAAGGAAATAATCGTAATAAATTATGCAACCTTGAAATATCTATTTTTTACAGTTTGTTTCATTCATTCATTCATTCATTCATATTTTTCATTCATTCATTAATTCATTCATATTTTTCATTAATTCATTCATATTTTTCATTCATTCATTCATATTTTTCATTCATTCATTCATTCATGTTTTTCACCAGCAGTATTCTAATACAGGTTAAATATTAATATGCTCAAAATTACTAAATGAAAATCCATGTATCATATCAATCCACATATCCTTTCATTTTTCTTTTATTAAAAATTAGAGCAATATTTCAATCGTGTACCTAAGTTCTTGAGACGTAATTTTTTCAGGNACCTTGAAATATCTATTTTTTACAGTTTGTTTCATTCATTCATTCATTCATATTTTTCATTCATTCATTAATTCATTCATATTTTTCATTCATTCATTAATTCATTCATATTTTTCATTCATTCATTCATATTTTTCATTCATTCATTCATATTTTTCATTCATTCATTCATTCATGTTTTTCACCAGCAGTATTCTAATACAGGTTAAGTATTAATATGCTCAAAATTACTAAATGAAAATCCATGTATCATATCAATCCACATATCCTTTCATTTTTCTTTTATTAAAAATTAGAGCAATATTTCAATCGTGTACCTAAGTTCTTGAGACGTAATTTTTTCAGGTAAAGAAATTGACCATTGAAATACTTGGAAGGAACAGGTACATTGCTTGAATAAACTGTTAATATTGAGAAATTTGAAATAAAATAATTGGGGTTTTTGTATTTTCCAAACAGTGTTGTCATGTTGATCGGTAACAAAAAGGACAAAATCTCCCTGCGATTGAAAATGATGTCTATTTTTGAAAAGTACACATCATATGCAGTAACAGCATATGTCAGATCGATTCATATGATTGTTAGATCTTAATGATTGACAAGCTTCAAATCATCGTTCCAATACTGATCGAAATTTTTCCTAAATGCAAAGTCTGTAACATTCAGATTTAAGGTTATTCGCTATGCTGAACTGTGAGCATATGTTGACCCTAATTATCTATACTTAGTGTCTCCAATAACGAATATGACCTAGTAGAAGAGCATAACTGAACTAACCTTGCCATCTGGTTTTACATATACTCCAGTGAACGTAAAGACATTTGTAATTTAAAACTAATGTGCTATTAAAATCTTGTTTAATTGATTCCGTTATTATCAGAAGCGCGAATCCAAAAGCTTAACTTTCATTTGTAAGGTAAAACATGAAAAATAAAAACTATGATTGCAACTAATAGTTTCACGATTTTTCGATCATCAGGCAAAAATGTGACAAATACTGTACAAGCTTTTTATAAACAAATAAAGTAGGCGGCTCATCAAAAAAGAAATATTGCAGGTGGTAACGTACTACAATACATTAATATTCTGAGGAAGCAAGAAAGAAAGGAAGAAAGAAAGGAAGAAAGAAAGGAAGAAAGAAAGAAAGTCCCAAATGGATACGGTTTAAAATTACTAAAGAATGATTTACTTTCAAATTGGGTAAATAGGTGTTCGGCTGTTTGTTCAAGAAAGGAGGTCCCATGCGATTAGTCATTAGGTATGAAGTTGCGGAGGAGGAATTTGCTTTCGTGTCGGCATATATATATATATATATATATATATATATACATACATACACATATCTGCAAACCAAACCCAAACAAAGAAAGCAAAGTAATCAACACAAAAGAAGTAAGGATTAGGTCAATGGATTTGGTTTTCACAAGAAATGATTGGGGTGCATGTTACGAGGGTCCAATTATTACTTAAATACTTTGAAACTTCCCAAAATTTTAAAAATGTAATTGCCAAGCTTTGACAAAACTGTGGGGAAAAACTGAACTGCGTAATTATGAAAAGTGTGTTTTAATCTAGTCACTGAAAGTCCAGCCAATACAAAATGTTACTGTAGGAAATAGATAGGGACATTTCCCCAGGGGGAAAACAAGAAAAGTTATTTCCATCGTATTATATGCAATAAACATCGTGGCATGCAAATAAATCAAAACCAAAAGCGCGTTTATCACTTCATTGATAAGGTATTTCATCATCAGATCTAAAAGAATATAAAAACAACTTTAAAACAGTATGAAATATTACAACTAAAATATATACATCTGTTCTCTCTTAACACTCTGCAACAAGATAAAAATTCATCAATGTTTTGCTCATATAAGAGAATACTGGAACAAAAGAAAGCTGCGAAAACAAGTCATTAAAGTAATCCATTTAAATTGCAACCATTAATGTGTGGCTTCTGAACTCGTCCTTTGTATTCAGTGTTGGTCTTTTGTCTTTAATGTATAACACTTCTAATATGAGAAGATGATTGATTGAATTGGCTGATGCCAGAATCGTGACGTCATTTATGGACAAAATACAACCGCAAGGTTTAAAATGACCCCCCAAAATGCTATTTGGTCACGAATGCTCTTTAATTCTGGTTTGTGAATGACGGACAGTTTGCCCGAAATAGCACGATCAACACCGTGGACAACATATTTGGTATACAAGACCACTTTCAAGGGATTTGGTAACAGATGGTTTCAATGTTGGTAGGACAGTTTTTACTTTACGGCTAGTAAAAATCACATTACATGGCATTTCAAGTTTTATCAGCGATTTCTCATATTTTTCTAGAACTTTTCCTCTGCATTGTATGAAACTTTAATGACTTGTTTTCACAGCTTTCTTTTGTTCTAGTATTCTTATATACGAGCAAAAGATTGATGAATTTTTATCTTATTTACGGAGTTTTAAGAGAGAACAGATGTATATATTTTAGTTGTAACCTTTTATTCTGTTTTAAAGCTGTTTTTATATCCTTTTCGATCTGATAATGAGAAAATCCTTCTCGAAATTTATTATCAATGAAGTGATAAACGCGTTGTTGGTTTTGATTTATTTGAATCCATCGTATTAGTTTCTGAAATATCAGGTATATGTTAAGTTATAGTAGTAATGAATTTCTCTTCTAAAAAATAATTTTCAAAGAACTAGAAATTATAGAAAAGTAGAAATCAAGTGTCATCAAACTGGATTCAAACCAGTGTCAATTACTATCATGGGAACTTGTTCTACGAAATGAGATGTTGGATTATTCCTCAACTAGATCATTTTGCCACCATATCTTTATCTATTCAAATCCAAGCAAATGACCACGATAGCCAAAGGCACTGGTTCATTTCCAGTTTGATGTACACATTTTTTTCACTTTTCTGCAATTCTAAATTCTCCCCATCTGGAATATTTTATTTTCATAAAAACAAATTTCATCTTGGTAGCTGACTCTGAAAAAAATACATAAATGAACATACTCTGCAGCATTGTTTTTTTGTCTTAATATAAGGATAAGAAAAATATTTATTAAGAACTTACACTCATAGGTAGTACTGGCTCTCATTGAAGCAATACAAGAACCTTTTAGAAAAAGCTTTTTTTTTAAACTTCTGTGGCTCAAATGTTTTAACATTTGCTGGTAGATTTATGTCCCGACGTCAATCCAAACTTCAAAACATTACCAAAGCGTTTATATCCATACCTTTAATACTTAAAAAAGGATTACATTTTAAAGGTAACCTTTATTGATGGGTAAATTTGCTATTTGAAAAGAGCGAGTTAGCCCTATTTTTTCTTTAAACTTGCATCTTACTTATTGCATGACTTGCTCTAAGAATGCTTCCTTTCTAATTTCAGGTGATTAATTTAGCACTTAATTATGTTGGTTGACATAATGATCACCACCTACACCAGTTAAAGAAATAAAATATGGAAGCCTAGATCAAATGATCTTTTGAATACTTTGTCGAAGCATGATTTTTTTCTTCTCAAAATAGTGAGTACTTGTATAGAATTTTGTGCCTTGCTAAATTTCAAAAAGTTACAGAATTCAAATGTTTTATATTTCATATATACTTTGAATTCCTATATTCCGTTGATATAACTTGAAACAGATATCTCTACTAATGTAAATACAAAAAATATCTGTAATTAAAAATAAAAAAATATGTTGTAATAATTGTACCATAAAATATTTCCTGCTTTACTATCTCAATTTAATACAAAATAACAAACAAACAATAAGCAAAAAAAAGGATAATATCCTGGGTATGAAGTTAATAATAAGTGATTAGTTCTCAGAACTTTTGTTGTATAAAGTAACTGTAATTTCCAGTTTAATGTCAATTTCATGAGTATGCCATTAGGGATGGACGAAATGTCAAGGCAGAATTTAAAAATTATTTTAAACTTTTTTATTAGTGTACTTGGTTTGCTATTTTTGATTATATTATAAATAGAAAACCTGACATTTAAGTAAAGAGTAATACAGACCTTGCGAAAAATAAAATGACCCTCAGATTTCTTTTCATGAAGAAAAAAAATTACTCATTTTTAATGGGTGATTTTTCCCACTTGACAAATTTTGTTATGGTTTTATTCTGTTGTGTTTGCGACGTAGAAAGCTACACAAAATGTTCATTCATTCATTTTTGCAGAGATGATATGCTAGGTGGAGTGTCAATGCTCTTTGCAATTTCTGGGGAGTACATGGTTATATGATTGAACGTCTCAAGGTCTAGCGTTAATGGGATTTGTTTTCGAATGTCAAAAAGGACCGTCCCTGGACGTCCGTCTGTCGACATCTGTAGATGACCTAACAGATTCCACTTCTGCTTTTGTCATTCAATCTTGTAGATTATCTTGGAGACACCGACCGTCCGAAAAGTTACAATGGTTTGGGGATTGGCTGCAAAGCGACTGGAAGTTACGAAGCAGAACTTTTTTCTGCTTTTATTCTTCAGCCAAAATGATGTTAATAAACAAATAAATAATTAATTGATTAATTGGTAACTAAATAAAAATTTGGAGATAAACTAAAAAATGGTGTACAAAATTTTTAAACGGCTTTGGGAAAATTATTTTTAGTATTTTCAGAAAGTAATATATTTCACTAGTCATAGAAATTGTTTGCATGATATCTATAATTTAACATTCTAGCGGTAAAGAAGAAAAATTCAAAAAGCAAATAGGATTCTGAATTTTTTACCAGAAGGAGTAACTGCAGTAAAAATGCCTTTTTTACTTCAGAGTTTAGGATTAAACATTGATTTAAGCTAAGGGTCAGTCCACAATACACTTGGTTGAAAAAGTGTGCCTTTATAATAAATGATATTTGCCTTTTCAAATTTTATTTTATTATTGAAGAATTCTTATGCTTAGGAAATAAGTACTTTTGAGCATGAGAAGAAAGAATTTAAGGGCCTTATGTAAACCAGTTGATATTTTCATTAGAAATATTTGTTTAGTTTCTGATTTGGGAGGATTTATAGTCTCCTTTTTAATTCTTGAGGAAATATCAAATGAAGATAAAAAGTGGGTCACCTGTCACTTATATTTAAGGCTGATAACTTTAACAAGTAAGTTGCATGGAATTTCTAGGAATATTGACTACCAATGTAGAGTAAATCTTTCAAAATAAATTCGTTGCTATAGAATTTAACAGTAACATTGATTCAACTAGGGTGCTGGGTTTTTTTTATATCTCCTGATTATTCATAGCGCCAGATAGACAGAATATATTACTGCAATTCGTTCTTCTCCAAAAGTTTCCTGCTTAAAAAACAGGTTTTGAAATTGTACAAATATAAATAATAATAGAAAATAATTTATTGCACACAGAGGGATGATTTTAACAAATAAACATGAATTAGTCTTGTCGACTATCTTCGTTCCTTGGTCCCAATTTCAACGCCTTAATGCCTGGCCTAATTGAGAGACAATATTTGTGTTGACGCCTTTATCTTTTCCTTAAAGAAGGACAAATTGGTGAAAATAATGCTATAACTGAAGCAATTGAAATGTATAAAAGTAAGTTTCTAACTCATGAAGTTACGTTACAGTAACAAAAAGTTTATCTTAAAATATAAAGATAGGACGATAGAGGTTTAAGGTTAGACCAGAGGCTTCTGTATCCAAATTTAACAGGTGCAAAAATTATTCTGTTCAGATTAATGTATTTATATACTACTATAGTGACTTGCGTAGGTGGCCATGTCTTTTTGTCCGATGTCATTTCGTCCAACGACACTTCGTCCACGTCTTTTAGTCCAACGTCTTTTCGTCCGATGGACTTTTGGTCCAGCAATTTTGGTCCAATTTTAAGTTTTAATGGCCTTTTTTTGGCTGAAATGTAAAAAGACGTTACATTTTTTGTGTATGTATTTTTTCTTTTTTTTCTTCTTCTATTTTAATTTTTTTCTTATTTTCTATTTTACATTTAATGGTTTATTGTTTATTTTGTTTATTTTTATATATTGACCTATCATTTCGTTATTTCGTATTTGCTTTTATTCAATTACATTCTTTCTCTTGCATACTTGTTCTCATTTATTACTTTTTGTTGATATCCTTTTTGGGAAAAAACATGAATTCTGTATTTAAAATTGGACTAAAAGCCGCTGGACCAAAACTCCATCGGACGAAAAGACATTGGACTAAAAGACGTGGATGAAGTGTTGTTGGACTAACTGACGTCGGACAAAAAGTCGGTACACGCTTGCGTACATCCGAATAGACCTATTGTTTCCAATTACTTAAATGCTATCCTTAATTTTTTTACTGCTAAGTGGAAAGTGTTTATCTTAGCCTGAATAAAAGATGTGTAGATGTTTTTCCCTTTCAACCGTCTCTCGACAGTCGACAAGATTTTTATGCCTTCGTAAACAATTCTTTACTTCAGGATTGAGGAATTTCTTTTCCAAAAGCCTAAGCATCCTATAATTATACCAGGAAATGAGGGTTTTTTAGCTTCCAAAGTAACTGAATGGAAAATCTGCTTTCACAGGGCACCATTTTTTATGAGATTGATTCACTAAATCATATAGCTGTGATATGTAGTATTAATTCAGGAATCAAATTGAGCTCATAAAGTCAACCAACCTGACACTGAAACTGTTTAAGCAAGGCTGTATTAAGAGAAAGCAGTACAAGATTTGGGAGACACTGCTGAAAAGTAATAATTTCTAGTTCTCAAACTTTTTCTCTCAGTAGTTGGCCAGTGGTTGAATCAACACCTTACCATGTAAGAGATTTTTTGTTCGCTGTGAGCGGTTAGGGTGTGAGCCTCAGCCACGTCCCAGGAAATACTGTGGCCAATTCGCTTCTTCTTTGTAGGTGGCATACTACGTGTATGTACATGTTTTCGAAGATAGGAAGAAAATTAAGAAATTACAAAGATTAAAAAGTATATAGGAAAAAAGAAAATAAGAAAAGTAAGAATCTGCGCTAAAGTTGCATCAAAACCTTGCTCAGGGTGAAAAAAGACGAGGAAAAAAATCACTTTGGTTCAGATACATTCAAAATTGTAGAGTTCGACTACAATGTTACTTGCTTATCTCTGATTTATCTTGTGATTTCTTATGGTCTGCAGCTTAATATTTTGTCTTACTTTGATTCGAGAACTTCTTCGTCTTTCTAATTTAAGAAACACAGATGTTTTTGGAGTAGGGAAAGAGACACGTGATCCAAAGGACATGGATTACAGAAAAAGGACAATTTTGATCTTCGCATTCCCCATGCTTGGAAAACCCCGGTATTTTTATATAAGTGCTGCAGTACAAGAAATATGCTAATGCTGCTTTTAAAAAAACACTAACAGGAAGCAAGACAGGATAAATTCTGTATTGGATGTTGGCTCAAAGCATATTCTTAAGATCATTCAATAGTAATTGTTCAGTATCAGTTTTTAAGGCCAAACAATACAGTTCCGATATCAGCGACCAATTTCCAAAAGACCTCAAATTCTGGAAAGGTATACTATCCATAAAATTTAATAAACGAAATCAAAGTGAAGAAAATTAAAATGATACATATTTAAGAAAGAAATCAATTGTCATTGTCTAAGAGGCAAGAAAAATATAATCTTATGGGTGATAAAAGCCAAAATAGTTTCAAAGTTTGAGTTCCTACTCTCAATATACACAAGCTAGAAATATCAGAGTGAATCAAACAGTGCTTGTACATTTCTTTATCTTCGTGAATAAGGTTAATTAAACGTTAGAAACAGTCTTTTATTCAAGTAAAGCAAAAGCATAAGTGGACTCGATTGGCATAATTATGAAAATGGAGGTTCATATTCACAGGAAAGATTAGTACGTCCGTCTACCCATTTCAAGTGTAGTTGTCTCACATCTTATTCACTCAGACGAGTTTTTTATCCACTTCCCCCCCCCCATATATCTCTCTCCCCCTCTCTCTCCCCCTCTCTCTCTCTNCAGATGAAAGCACCAAACGAAAACTATTTCTTTGTCGTATTTTGGAACAAACTCATTACCAAGTTGTAACAGGTCAATCTTCAAGTTGAGTTTAAACAGAGCTATGTCATAGAACTACACTCCCTTGTAGACAGTCTTTGAGAGCGTGTGTATGAGCTTTATGGTGTTAGGTGGACAAATCTGTTAGTCAATGCGAAAAAATAAATTACTATAAATTATTTTTACACGTTTCATAAATGTAAAATATTAAATCTGATACTATTCAATGGAAAATAAATTAAAAGAGTACATTCTGGAAAGCTGGGTGGCACTTTCTCTCACCCCAGTGGACCTAGCCCTGTGGGATCGCACTTTACTTGCACTTCTTCCGCTTGGACACTACCTGCAATAATATAGGTGTACATATTTCTTTACCCGTTTTTTGGTATTAAATTAATCGTTTAGAAAATTGGTTTAGAAAATTGCTGAGAATCAACAGAAGAGTTATTATATTATATTATATTATTTTATATGAGCATTTGTGGGCATTCGTATCTTTGAGTTATTGAGAATCGATACGTAAGACCTATAATTTGATATGTAATAAGTGTTCATGTAGAAACTAAAGCCTCTGTTTTATTCTCATTTTTTCGTATATTCTGGCAACCTAGAGGTTCAATATGCCTTTTGTTGTATTAATTTTTTGTAGGCTAAAACAAAATAATCTTGGTCCAATTCACAATATTATTTTTCTCACTCCCATCTTGACTGGGTTTGTCCACGTCATTACCATTACCATTCATTGTGAATATAAATATCCTGTATTTAGTCCAATCTTTTATACTTAACTCATACCTCAATCAACATTTCTTTTGCAAGTGAGGTAGAAAAGTTGGTTTTAGTCGTCAGAAGAACACAAGCAGAGAAATAAATTGGATATTAATGATTCATTCTGTTTGATGGCGTCAATAACGTGTGCACACATCACACTTTCAAAAGTAAATATAATCCATCCTATCCTAATGCCTGTCTTTTACCACAAAGTCCTTTTTTACACCGGATCTTTTGAGTCTTATGTCCAGCCAAAACTCGAAGATTTATTTACTTACAGTTTACTGCACAGCTTGCTTTTTACGTAAACAGCTTCCGTGCAGCCCCCATGCAAACTAATTCGATTTATCAAGGAAGATTAAGAAAAATGGTATGAAGGCTGCAAACCATAATACAAATTTCTCTTCTTAGACTTTTCTTTAAATTGTTACTTAAAGATAATTGTTTTGGATTTTACAAAAATAGAGGCTCTGTAATAGCAATATGGGATACCGCAAGTAGTATTAAAGCTGCATGACATGAATTTCAGATGTCTAAAACAGACATCATACTTGGAATAAGACAGTGGTCTGACTGTAGTGTGAACACATTGTCTTGGCTCGAAATGAAATTTAGCAACATTTCGTTACGGATTTTGTATGATCAGTCTAGTGAAGCTAATGGGTAATGAGGCTTTTTATAAAAACTACCTGTAAAATGGAGGGGAATTATATTAAACTGGTTGCAACAGGTTATGAGACTGAAATGTTAGAACTGATTGACAATGTCAATCTTACAACAGGATAATAAGCATTATATGAATTTGAACTTTGGTAAAAATAAACTAATCCCAAATATTACAAAATATTACATTTTTTGGATTCCACAAATCCCACAAATCCCAAATATTACAATATATTACATTTTTTGGCTTATCAACATAAAATTTTTTTTAAAAAGGACACAGTTTTAAAGGTTATTCAAAGATTACGACAGAATTTCAATCCCATATACCTATGTTGGTTTAATCCCTGTTTTGGAAACTGAAGCACCTGGAATATGTACAGTTGATGTTGTAACCAACTTTACCTTACTTTCTTCAGACAATTTTCGGTTTAAGTATCCTCAAATAAGGAACAAATTTTTGCAATAAGAAAACCAAATTAACTTAAACCCATTAAATTTAGAGTGAGAAATGTAAGATTTCTATTTTTTTTGTCTCTTAAATCCTTTTTCTAACTGAGAGAATTGGAAAATTTTCCAGCAGCTGTGATCCTTCATAAGCTCAGAGAAGAATACTATTTTGTTTTTCGTTGTAGTTTCTCAAACATATGAAATGTCATTTCTCTATTTCATGCTAAGAAAACATTAAAAATTAAATACAGAGCCAAAAATATCTTTCTGTATTTTCATTTGGTACAATGACAAATTTTATTTCCTCGACAATTGTCCTGGCCACTATAGGTAATTGCAAAGCTTTCCTTGCATGAGACGATAAAGATAATGTGAAAACTCCTTGGTTCCATTAAATTAGTGCAGTTTATCTAAATTAATTAACACCTTTTTGGATATGCCTATGTAACAGCTTTAAAAGTTATTAATAATGAAAGAACCAGATTAGAAATTCTGTCTGTATTCATGGATACATGTTTCAAATAAGAGGGGCTACTATTGAAACCCATACATTCATTTTGAAAGCTTATATTTTTAGCAACACCTCTCGTATTATATCCCAGTTATGGAAAAATATTAAATTTTGGCAGTTTAATAGTCACTTTTGACAGTTAATCAAAATGAATAGTTTTTATTCCTTTTTGAGGTTTTTTTTCGTTTATTTATTAGTTGTCGTTGAAACAACTGTTTGATGTCTCAAGTAAAACTTTGATTTTTAATTTGATATTCCCGTACCAGCTACAATTTTAATTAAATAAAGTAGTCTTGTCTCTGATCAGAAGCAATAGTTGTTAAACTCAAAATTGAAATTAAATTCTAGTTGCTACGGTACTTGGTGATTGTTTTGACCTGTGGTAAAGACGGTTCAAGAGAAATACAGTAAAAACAACACTGAAAAACCTTCTGTCTATAAGCGAAGCCTAGTATTTTATTTAGTTTTTTTTATTACTGACCAAAGAAGTGTCTATAAAAATAACTGAACATTACTGAGCAAAGAAGTGTCTATAAAAATAACTGAACATTACTGAGCAAAGAATTGTCTATAAAAATAACTGAACATTACTGAGCAAAGAAGAGTCTATAAAAATAACTGAACATTACTAAGAAAAGAAGAGTATATAAACATAAATGAATACTATAAAGAAACAAAAATTATAAAAAAAAAACGGAAAATAATAAAGCAAGAAAGAGGAGTAAACAATAA
>RDPX01000114.1:457658-532693 GCA_003991215.1 Morbakka virulenta | reverse complement strand
AAGAGAAATCGTCAAAGAACAAGAACAAGGAAAATACAAAGATGTAGAAGCACGGCAATACTTGCTGGTGCCTAAAAAGATTGATTTTTTTTTCGGCTTCAAGCAAAGGATTTAAAAATATAACCTAACAATAGCGTATATCTGCAGAAAAATACATTAATATAGTAATGAATGGTTGTAAGTTTGCGCCACCTGAAACCAAGGTCTTAAATTGCTTCATTTAATTTCTAGGCTAATAAGCATCAGAGTCTTTGGCAAGCCGAAGACTCTCAGAGGTTATCAGATATCCTTTGAAGAATCTGACTTTTTTCCCTCTCGTGTCTGCTAAAGATCATTAATATCATCAACAGGTCTTAACAAATATCAAGGAACACACAGTCGTATGACAGTACGGTTAGATATATGAATTACAATTGATTACTTGTCCATTTCAGAGAAGAGGAATCATTTATCACACACACACACACACACACACATATATATATATATATATGGGAACCTGTTGTTAGCGTTATGCCATCCTCACTGCGCATGCGTAGTTTGAGCACTCTGGCAGGATCCCACAATAACTCTTTAACCTGTGTTTGCTCCGGCAACATGGTCAGAGAGTTATGTCTCAGAAGCTCTGTGCTGCACTGATGAGCCCACAAAGGGCGAATTAATACTGTCTGCAGATTGAGTATATATACATACATATATATGAACATATTTCTCTCACGTATCTAGTTATAACTAGAACAAATTACAAAAGACACCAATTTACCATGAGATTGACATAAATGATATAATTGAACATGGAGTTAATTAAAAGATTTAATTTCTTTATCACACCTGGTCCTTTGATTCTTTGATTCTTCGTTTGATAATTAGCTAACAGGAATTTATTTAAGTGTCTACATGTTGCAATGAGTTCACTACGTTTGTTCAACAGTTCCTCTTTGTTAGCGTAATTTGTTAGCGTAAAGAGAAAGACTGTTGTTGGTCAATCAACTTAATTTGAGTCGGTGCCTTTGATGCCGTACAGGGTTAATAGGCTAAGACTTATGTATGTAATTAAGGAACCCGAACTTTTCTTGCAAAAAAAGGTTGCACATTTTTTATTTGTTTGAATAGGGTTGCGCGTGAGTCTTTGCCGACCATTTCAGGGTGGGGCTGATGTTCTTTTCTTTCAGGTCCCACACGTACGATGAAAGGGTTGTACTGTTTCTGTACTTTTTATTTCTTAGCGATTCCTTATGTCCGTTATATTTTGTCTTGAAATCTTTTTCGGTCCACCTAATATAAACTTTCTTCTGGACTTTCGGCGCAGTAACTTTACATTTGTATATGATTGATCTTTCTCTACAATCACCGTCCAAAGGGCATTCACCTTTTTTCTTGCAGTTACATGGAAACTTCGCTGATACATTAGGGGATGCTATTTTTTACTGAGGGAGTTGATGATTTTCCCAACATTATCATTGCAGCTATAACTCACTTTCATGTTGTTGCGATTAAAAATCTTTTGTAGACGTATACATACATATATAGTTCACTGATGAGCCCACAAAGGGCGAAACGGTACTGTCTGCAGATTGAGTATTACGCTCCCTTACGAAAGTATGGTTGAGCACCCTGTCTGAGATTTGGGGNCAGAGAGTTATGTCTCAGAAGCTCTGTGCTGCACTGATGAGCCCACAAAGGGCGAATTAATACTGTCTGCAGATTGAGTATATATACATACATATATATGAACATATTTCTCTCACGTATCTAGTTATAACTAGAACAAATTACAAAAGACACCAATTTACCATGAGATTGACATAAATGATATAATTGAACATGCAGTTAATTAAAAGATTTAATTTCTTTATCACACCTGGTCCTTTGATTCTTTGATTCTTCGTTTGATAATTAGCTAACAGGAATTTATTTAAGTGTCTACATGTTGCAATGAGTTCACTACGTTTGTTCAACAGTTCCTCTTTGTTAGCGTAATTTGTTAGCGTAAAGAGAAAGACTGTTGTTGGTCAATCAACTTAATTTGAGTCGGTGCCTTTGATGCCGTACAGGGTTAATAGGCTAAGACTTATGTATGTAATTAAGGAACCCGAACTTTTCTTGCAAAAAAAGGTTGCACATTTTTTATTTGTTTGAATAGGGTTGCGCGTGAGTCTTTGCCGACCATTTCAGGGTGGGGCTGATGTTCTTTTCTTTCAGGTCCCACACGTACGATGAAAGGGTTGTACTGTTTCTGTACTTTTTATTTCTTAGCGATTCCTTATGTCCGTTATATTTTGTCTTGAAATTTTTTTCGGTCCACCTAATATTAACTTTCTTCTGGACTTTCGGCGCAGTAACTTTACATTTGTATATGATTGATCTTTCTCTACAATCACCGTCTAAAGGGCATTCACCTTTTTTCTTGCAGTTACATGGAAACTTCGCTGATACATTAGGGGATGCTATTTTTTACTGAGGGAGTTGATGATTTTCCCAACATTATCATTGCAGCTATAACTCACTTTCATGTTGTTGCGATTAAAAATCTTGTGTAGACGTATACATACATATATAGTTCACTGATGAGCCCACAAAGGGCGAAACGGTACTGTCTGCAGATTGAGTATTACGCTCCCTTACGAAAGTATGGTTGAGCACCCTGTCTGAGATTTGGGGACCTGTTGTTAGCGTAATGCAATGTTCACTGCGCATGCGTGGTTTGAGCATTCTGACAGGATCCCACAATAACTCTTTAAGCTGTGTTTGCTCCGGCAATATGGCCAGAGAGTTATGTCTTAGAAGCTCTGTGCTGCACTGATGAGCCCACAAAGGGCGAAACGGTACTGTCTGCAGATTGAGTACATATATATATATATATATAATATAAACATTATTTAATCAAACAATATTTATAAAAACCTAAGCTTTAAAAGTGAAGTATCTAGAGGAAGACTGCAGAAGATTTAGCTGCTCACCATGTTAAAAGAAACAAAAAATGAAACTGAATTTCGTGTATTTCGAGAAATGAATCAGGATGAGAAATGCTCAAAGTTGTTCACTAGTGCTCTCTATATGCCCAGTCCGTGTGATGAGATAATGCTAATAATTATAATGATGATGATAATAATAAGGATAATCATGAAGAAGAAGAAGTGATTTACATTTCCGTCCTTCTGAGGTACTTCATTAACGCAATGAGAGATTTGATGAGAAATTTGATTGCCAATAAAAACTGGATATCCAATCTTCAAAATCTTTAAATTTGAAGACCGACCAGGGTGCATCCATTATTTCAAACTGCTTAGCCTCAAAATTCTCATTGCATTCTGTTTCAATAAAACATACTACGTTATAGCCGAATCACACTTAACAATTCGGTGACTGATTTTGCAATGCCATTTTGACTGAATTCATGTAACAGATTATTTTGGTCTGTCAATGCTGAGCACATGTTGTTTCATGTTTGGTATCAAACATAAGGACGCAAAGATTACTTACAAAGCATTACACCACACTCCAATAAAAGTTGAAAAGCAATTATATCTATATATGTAGCACGCATAGTGCCTTTTGTATATAAGAGTTAAGTTTTCTTACTTAAAATTACTTTAGATGGGGTAATTAGGTTAACATCATTTGGAAACTTGCTCAGGTTATTAATTTTTTGCAATTCGTAAAAATCAGGCTATTCAAGTAATTTCAAACATGTAGACCACTATTTGGGATTTCTATAATATGATTTCTATAATATGATTTCTATAATATGATTTCTAGAAACGGGAACAAAAATTAGATCAACAATTATTTCTGGACTAATTGGAGCAACCACTTCTTTAAAATTTCCTGTTTACTCGATTTAATTAATATGTTGGCAGAAGATCAAACAACGACAGCGGAATGGACCAGATGTTTTATGAACCCAATTGTGAAAATGAATACATCTGTATGGTATTCTCTTTTGTAGGTTTAACTACATTGCTTTCAAATGAAATAACCCTTTCTAAAACTAGAATATTAAGAAAATAGCCAATTTATGGCTATTTTCTGAGATTCCAAAGTTGTCTTGTCAGGAAATAAAACTCTGAAACTTTGGATTACTGTACAGNTTAGAACCATCAGTTTCATGTTCTCACAACCGTCAGATAAACAAATTTTTTCTTTGTTAATCTTATATATTCTTATTTTATTAATATATACTCTATTGTGTCCCTACACTTATTTCAACTCATTTTAATTGCACAAAATAGACTTCATTATCTAGTTTGAAATCTATTTTTAGAACCCTCTAATCTTGTACTTTGTTTTTTGTTTAGTATATTTTCTTGGCAAATGGATGCTCTGTTTCTGTTTTTAATCTAAACACTCTTTGTAATACTACTATCCCTTGTTAGTATATTATCAAATAACAAGTGCACCTTGCTATTTTAACGATCTGTCTGAAATCCTGCCAATTTTTGTTAGCTTTCTCACAACAAACCAAAGTTCCTGTTAAAAATTAAATGAAGAAAAGAGCTATCCCTTTTTCTGCTTTGATTATGAAACTTAACTTCTTTTCTCTTAGGTATTAAAATTTTAGGAGATTACATTTTTGACAAAATTCTCCTTGCACTGCTTAAATCGGTATCGGTACAACAGCTTAAATAGTTGTGGGAAGAAGGAGACAATTTTCTGAAAATTTCTATTTTTAATCGAATTGACTTATAAAAAGTAACCTTGATTTTACATGTATAGTATATGTATACTCTATTCATTGGTACACGCTGATCAGCAAGTTTTACCAGTATGGGATTTTTCTTGCTTGACGTCTGAAGTGTAAGAAAGGGAGCCCTAATAGTGCTAACAAAATTTTCCAGTTTTTGAAACACCAAGGGAGAGGTGGAGGCTCCATCATTTATCTAAAGTTAGTGTTCTGAAATATTTTATCATCGATGAAAGAAGAAGCAAATTTTAAGATCTACAGCTTGATTAAAATGATGTTGCTCTATGGCACTGAAACTTGGATGCTTGAGATGACAAAAAACTATTCTCCTGAAAATCGATTATGAAGATGCAAATATTTCTACGAGAGGGCAGAAAAGTAAGGGGATGATAAAAGAGATGCTCTTCTGAGATATTAAATCCATGTTCTTTGCTGGGATAAACAATATCCCTTAGAGAAAAAAATGGGCTTTTAAAGAGCTGTCAGAAAAAACTGTCTACTTTAAGGAAGCTAAGAAGAAAGGAAATAGAGGATGAAGAAGTGATCGACCCAGTAAACTGGCGATGAAACATGCTAACGAAGATCTAGAAAGCCGTTTATTAAAGTTTATATATTAATAAATTTAACTCTGTTATTGCGTCGTAGTTTATATTAGAGTTGCCTTTTTATTAGGATGTGTAAGTTAGTGTTTCCGAAAATATATTTAATTGTTCAATGCAAATCTAAAATTTTCACATACCATTTCATTGGTGATGTTATTACTTGTAGTATTTATCTTCACAATCTAACAAATGTCTTTTGTGGGTAACATCTTATACTCCATTTTGCTATCCCCTGCAGGCACAATTAGTTTAAATGACCTGTACGATCGCAACTTCTCCATAACACCTTCCTGAGCATATGACTCCAACAAAAGTCCTTCAGAGTCATTGGTTAAGTCGCATTATCTACAGATGTTTTCAGCCCTTCTTGCTGCAATCTGCCTCGAGATCACTTAAGCAGTTGTTTGTTAGGTGCTTTCTCTTGTGATTGCAATGAGCATTCAACTTCAGAGTCTTCCTGATGACGCTGATCTCTGGATTTATTAGTGCTTTCTGATTTTTTCTAAGGTCATTTTTAAAAAAAAGACAGCTAATGGGTCTGTACAATCCTAATAATTGTCTTATTTGTCTTCTTTATCTTAATTCCGTAAAACAAGACTTACTTAACGTTTGTGTTAGGAAGATTGATCTTTGTATACGCTGATAGATCTTTTGAGTTCCAGATCTTCTTGTTTGGCTTGACAACACTTAAAGATTATGGACTTGCCGTCCTTTCCGTACAAACTGTCTGTACAGCAGATTCTTGTTGGAAAACGCTGCTGTTTATTATACTTCCTTTGCCAGACGGTCAATGGAGCATCAACTCCCTCCCACTAACATCCACTCCTTTCTAAACCCTGCTGTTTCAAAGTATTTTTCTATACCCGCCGGCTGTGTGAATGTTGTTTACCTAGTATTTAGTGATATGCTCAGAAGATATCCAAATATTCTTGTAGATACTTCTTTAAGGACAGAAACTGCTTTTCATGACAAATTCCCTCAGGGTCCACAAGTCTGCAAAACTCTTTCCATTCTATTTTATTTCCACTAAGAATTTGGTCCTTCTTGCCTTATCATAACGGGTATTGTCTTGTGTAACCTTAACATTAAGGTCTTCCAAGAAGTTGCTGACATTTGCATGGGAAAGATTAAAGGGAATTATTTAGACCAGCATTAAACTGGTTCTTCTCTTCTTTGTCGCTCTTATTGTTTGACGCATAGCACTGAAAAACTTTGATCTTGATCCCTATCTTCTTGGTTTTAGAGGAAGCTAGGGTAATCCTTGGGCCGCGCTCTTCTCATCCCAGCTGTGCCTTCTGCTCTCTTGTTGGCAATAGCAGTCTTGCTGTCTAACCCCTCACATCAACACTAGTGTTGCTGGTCTAAACAAGAGCAGCTCTTCTGACTTTCACGGATCCGAGACTGTTACCATACAACGCTATTCGTTTACAAGAGAAAGCGTCCTCTTCCGTGAAGAGGACGCTTGAAGGCTCCAAGTCGTTTGTTAAAGTTTCTGTAGCCACTGGAATTTACGGGGTGGAGAACCTGTTCCCATACTCGAAAATCCTTATTTCTAATCCTGGTTGGGGAATGTCCAACAAGGAGTGAGGGCATTTCTCTGTGGGTTTTTTTAAATCGTTAAGTTGTACGAATGATTGGGCCATCATAACTTAAAAAAGAAGATTCTATAACTAGAACCAGTGTTAAATAAAACACTTCAGCAACAAGTAATTATTATGGAGAAACAACGAGCAGAGTTAACTGTACACGAAGCATTACCCCCATTTATTATGGACGGTGTATTGCCTATCCTTTTTCTGTCAGTATTTCATGTACAACGTTTACAGATAAAAAGGAGAATACTAAAAGCTCTAGGTTTTGACCAAATCGTGCCAAAAATACAAAATACGAATAATTTAAGGCCTATAAACTGGTCGTATTAATTGCAGATTTCAATATAATGAAAATGCTAAAAACTAATGAAGAATATCCATACGAGGAAAGTACTTTATTTTATTTAAATCCATATGATTTCAATAATTGTTGCAACTTTAGTTGCTCAACAACTGGCTATGCCTATAGAGTGTGGTAGAAAATATAGATGAAACCAGCAGACAATATTCATATAATAAACATACACATGAGCTGTTTGAAAATGAACTCAATGTTAGGATATGGCTGGGAAGGCCTCCCAACTAACATCGACATTGAAAATTTCCTAGACAACGTAGGAGTAACTACAATTTCATTAATTTTAGCACTTTCTTCATACTTTTAGTTTTTGTCGTGATATAATCAATAGCGGCCATAGTGGCCGAGTGGTAAAATCAACATATTTCCAAGCCAGGGATTACCATTTTGAAGCTTAGCCGTATCAAATTCCGTTCTCCATTACAAGTGGCATTCTATCGAGTCTGTACATGCTTTTGGAGACAGAACTGAGAGAAAGAAAATAAGAAGTGAAAAGATTACATGATAGAGATTTCCGGATAAAATCAAAAAAGAAAAGTAACCACCTGCACTAAAGTGGATTTTAATAGAGAATTACTTTTCGTTTTTGATTTAAGCCTTGCTATGGTAAAAAAAGTGAAAAAGAAGCCCACTATCTGTTATCCTCTTGCTAGTTCACCCCATGGGATGTTAGTATTTAAGTAAAATATTTACTTTAGACTAATCAGATAGAAAGCAAGCGGCTATCGTTAAGAAAAAAAACTTTTGCCATCAAAACCTAGAATTTTCTCCCATGTGTTTTAACATAAAGAAGAAAAAACAAAATGCATATTCATGGGATTTGTGGTAATATATTTGGCCACATTGTTGACCTTAATTAATGTAAAAAGGGATTATTTATAAACCTAACATTGCCAGGCTGTGAAAACTGTTGATCTTGTGGTATATTATATGAAAGTTGTTTAATAACTTTGGAGAGTTTAATCTTGATAAGGAACAATTGCTTTATATTCAGAGCAGCCATACATTGCGGATATATTTGCATTTGCATTTAGGTCAACATAGAGTGGTCTTCATACGGTAATGATTAGAAAAGAATTTTCTTATGCTTATAAGATTATAATCATAATCATTATAAGACCTTATAAGGAAAGGGTTTTCTAAAAAATAAACAATTAATAGAAAAATGGATTTCTCCAACAAATATATTTTTCCTAAAATGTTGTAGTGCAACTGATCCATTTAAAGTGCTAATGAAAAACCATGTTTATTTCCAATTCTTCCATAAGATACAAAAGTCTTACATTTAGATTAAGTTTCTTTATGAAGTTCAGTCTTTATTTGATGCTAGAATATGTGTCACTCATCGACAAACTAATCCTGACGTATTTTTGTTGCATGAATACCACAAATATAGTGACCTAAGAATTAGCCCATTAGTGATTAATCTTTTTAAGTTTTTTCCTGCTTCTCTTTCTCTTTTCGTCCTTGAAGGATGGACAATGGATCTCCACTTCACTCTGTTTGCTTACTGTTCTCGCAAGGATTACTGATCCCTTTCCCCTTAGTGTGCACAAAGTGCATAAAAAGACAATTATCTATCCACCACGTTATTATTTTCCTTCAATTTTATTCAAACTAATGGTCTTTTTAAGAATGGTCTACTTATTTGCCTCTAAATTTGCAGCTTTTTGTCTCGACTGATCATAACACTATGGTCTAGTTTTTCAACGAGACTTTTTTTTGACCCATGCTCTGTCTGGGTGATGAAGAAGCACTCGGCAGTAGAAGCTTATTTCAGTTGCCTCTATTCTTCATTTTGACTTTTGGGAAATAGTCCAACATTCACGGCAATATATTAAAGTGGAAAGCATATAGCCTTTCAGACCTCCTAGTCTGTTTTTAATATCAAATTTACTGCTCTATTTATAAATGCATTTTTCGCTATACCAATCATGTTATTAATTTTTGTTGTTGCTATTACCGTTTCGTGATAGGGCTTTGAAAATAGCTGAATGAATTTGTTTCCTTTGTCTTTTTCCTGCAAATACAAATATCGCATGTTGGGGAAGTAAGTTTTCAATAATAATAAAACTGTTCATGATACTGTTAATAATACTTTGATTGCAAATTCGCTCTTTAATTTAAGCATTAAAAGAGCATTACAGATACTTGCATCTTTGACAAAGCCACAATGTTTTTTTCCTTTTCCCATTCCCATTCCCATTCCCATTACCATTCTGCTCTTTGCATTTGAGATAATAAGCTCTGAGGATAATTGCTCCATCGTTTTATGAAAATTATGGCATGAATATCGACTTTGAGAAACACTCATTTTGTCTTGTTTTGTTATTAATTTTATCCTTTTTGGTTATATTTTCTACTACAAACTCTTTTGATACTTAAACTTTCTTAATAGAAATACTTTCAGATCCTTGTTCCTTCTTATCTTCGTAATATCCACTTTAAATTCAAATTTTAGTGTGTTTTGTATATGTATATATATGAAAGTATGGTGAATCAATTTTCATGCTTTACCCTATACAATGGTATAAAACCGTCTCTTACAAACTTTCTCATTAAGCTCTGAAACAGTTAAGCATTATATAAAACTGAAAGGTACTGTGCAATGCAAAACTGCAAAAACTCAAGAAAGGAAATCTTTTTTCTCCTTTTGACACTTGATTGACATTTTCCGTTCATCATTTTCCATGCACTAACTACTTTAAATTCTCATTGAAAACTTATCGATTGTATTACTAATAGCTATCGAAATAAAAGAGAGTTTTTTCTGACTCTCATATCAAAACTTTTTCTGTGGGGTATTTATGTTTCACTAAAGAAGAAAAATTGAAACTTTGTACAAAGGACGTTAGATTCTTGACTTTCACAGTATATTTATTAAGTAACATAAAAATATTAACCTTGTATAGAATATTTAACTTTAATTAATATTTCGTTTCATCAAATATTGCAAAAGTAATTCAGTATTCATTTAGAATGCTGTAAGAACTGATAGAACGACAGAAGCAACTTTGTAACTTATCTTTGAAGAAGGAAGCAACTTCGTACCTTATTTATAAAGAAAAACAGAACTTCGGCATTTATCTTTAAAGGAAGGAGCAAATTTATAACTTGTGAATGGAGCCAATTCGTAGCTTATCAGTAAAAAAAAAGAAACTTGGTAATTTTCCTTCAAAGAGAGAAGCAACTTTATAACTTTTCAAAAGAAAAAAGGAACGTTGTGGCTTATCTATAAAGAAAAAGGCAGCTTTTCAACTTTGCAGTAAAGAAAGTAACAAGTTCGTAAGTTATGTATAAAGAAAAAGGAACTTTGTACCTTATCTAAAAAGAAAGGAGCAGCATTGTACCTTATCTATAAAGAAAGGAACTACTTTACACTTTATCTAAAAAGAAAGGAGCTACTTTACACCTTATCTATAAAAGAAAGGTGCTAATTTGTATCTTATCAATACATTTTATGAAGTGTCTCAATATGATTACACTGCTAGAAAAGTTGTTACTACTTGTCCTTTCTGCAGCTCTCTGTTTGATTTTCAGCTGCAGCCTTTCTGTATTCTACACTAGAGCTGTCCATGCCTTTCTCCTTCACTTTCTCCCTCTTTTTTATAAAGATCAGGGTTTCTTCCGTCATCCAAGCTTTTATTTGCATTTTCTTTTAAGGAAGATACTTTTAGTCTACTCCATTTTTGCTTACTTAGCTATTTCCCTTAACTCGTTTGGTGTTATTTCTTCCGCATAAATAGCAAGTACTTCAAAACAGTTTTTCCCTTCCAGGGCAAAAGACTGGTGTATTTCTAAAACACAAAATATAGCTATCTGATAGATCTTCTTGCAGACTTTGATTTCCATATGCACGACCACTCTGTAAAATCAAAGCTAACAATGCAATAAAAATCAAATCCTTTTTAGTTAGCTACCACTGTGAATATCTGAATATGATCCAAATGTACGTCTGGAGGGATTTTTATTTTTAGAAAGAAAAGAGACCACTACACTTTACAGACAGATCTGAATAATATAAATTTTCGCTCACAGTGATTGTATTTGGTCTCTGACTGAATCTTTTTTCTGTATTTTCTGTATTTTTGATACAATGTTTTTTGTGGCCATGGATTTAACAAGCTCATAAAATGAAAATGTTTCAAGATACCATCTGGTAGGTAAAGAACATAGAAAAATTGGCAAGATGATATTTATATCTTCTTAACCTAATATGTACTCTGATAAATATCATATTTGCTTTTAACCTTATCTTAACAGCTAATCAAAAAGTGGAAAAGATATCCCACAATATAAAAAATATTTTTATTGCACATGAATTAATTAGTTTTGAAATATAGATATAATTAATATACCTCTTTTAGACCGGATAATACACTGCAGAATTTTGACTTCTCTATTGTACAGTCTAATCAATTTCTAGATGTAGAAATTGTTGTAAGGGAGCTTCATAAGAATAGTCTCATTCCTTGTGTACCAAATTCATTTTCTGAAAATGACCCCCTTCTTGTCCAATGCAATATAAACAACTCCTTTACTAAATTAAAAATTTCTATATTAACAGACTAAAGTCAAAACAAGAGTAGACAACTTTAAGCTGCTTGAATCAAATATATTCAGCAATAAGTGTTATTGATAATCGGTGCTTACAGTTCCTTCCTATGTTAAAAGAGAAAATTAGCTTTGCTCTATTAAAAACCTATGATCTATTAAAATATAGGATAAACTTGAAGGATAACATATCTTTTTACATTCTTCATTATATTTATACTAATTCAAGGTCATTAAGAGTATTAAGTCTATTACTATGTCAAGGTTATTATAAGAGCTCTTCAATAATCCATGAATGAAAATAGAAATAAGACTTAAAAGCCGATGGATTTAATAAAATTAAAAGAAAATTCGAACAACCTGAGTTTATATACTTTATTAAAAATTCTTTGACAAACATTTTACTTGCTTTTCAACACATCAACTTGAGTGTCACAAGAATGCATGAACAGAAAGGCTGTCTCATTTTTAAGTTGATGAAACCAAATGGTATCCTGTAACATTTTTACAGTTTTAAGAACATCACAACAATGATTGTTGAAAACAAGAGGCTTAAAAATAAACCTGGCGTTTAAAAGTACCCATGAGTAGCATTAGGCGTGCTGTCCGAGAAAGTTTGTGTTAGAGCATTTGTCAAAGCCTGTAATTTAACTGAAGTAACTGACATGCAGCTTCAATACTAATTCCTGTAGTCTGGCAAAATTGTTGGGCAAACTCCTGAAGGCTCATCTAACTATCTCCATTTTCTATCTTTGAGCAAAATATCATTGACTCAACAAAATCCAAGGCTGGTCCAAGCTGCATATCAAGTTATTGAAGCTAATTTGCCAACAAATTTAGTCAAAAGGGGCAACTGTTTCATGACCACCAGTTTTAATACAAACTGATGATCCCACATGGTACCAAGAGTTTATTGGCCTTAGACATATATGACATATGGTAATAGCTGTGGCAGGAAAGATCGTCTTTAAATTTGGTACTTTGAATGCTATTATGGTCATTTGATCTTTGACAACATTTTCCGTATTATTGGCTAGCTTCCTGAATGAAGTTTCTTTTTAATCCACAGAAATGGACCACTTATGTAGATAAATAAACAATTTGGGAATTTATATTCAAAGACAAACTCTAAATTCATGAGAAACTAGAATGTACCGCATAGCTAATTTCAATATTTGGTCAAAATTTGTGATAGAGTGTTTTTGATCTATAATTTCAAGCTGGTTTGTTGGCTTAGGGGCATAATGGCTTGTTATTTGTCAGAATAGAAGCAGCTCATGTCCTCTTTAGAGACGATACTTCATTTTATGAAAATTATTTAATTCCAGAGATATAAAAAGTGAAAACAGAATTTTTGTGATCTCTTTAAAATGGTTTGCTTTGTTTTCTGCAAGTCTACAGGGTGTGCTTGTAAAAGTGATTGCTTCTGTCCAATTTTTTTCCTCGATCTTCCTCTCTTTTAATCAGAATAACTCCCATGCTGTTAATATTCTCAGTCATTTGTGCTATACCAAAACTATTTGGTTTCCTCTGCACATATTTTAAGATAATTTCATCTTCAGTTTCCTTTAAACGTATCAATCGATATTTTTTGGCTGGATTAACATAGCCTTATTTGTAAATGACAATTAGACTTTTCTTTTACCATAGTGACCAGTCCTCTCTGCGTTTGCTTCAGTTTTTAAAAAATGCACATGAATTTCGTGTCTTTACGACGTATATTTACAAAATAAAACTTTAATTTGCTTAACGTTGCCAACTTGTGCATTTTAGCAGATATCGTCATAGAGCATTTTCACATTCTGTTACCCCTTACAGTTCCAGTAAACCTCATACCCTTTACCGACAGGTTCCTAGCTAGCTCAATTAAAGTGGAAAAATTATCACAGTATGACGCATGCTTGGCAGGGACGTCAACACATTGTGTTGTCATTGAAACGACAAGCTTTCCCAAAAGGCCAGAATTCGAATAATCTTTTCCTGAGTAGACGTCGAAAGAAAGTGGGTGTCTAAAGCAAGATGCCTGGAACCATATTTTTAATCCAAGCTTTGCTGGCTTCCCGCACATGAGCATTTTAGTGCTATGGTGGCCACAGTAGGATACTATTTGCTCATTAACACATAACTTCTCGGACAACACTCCAAACTGTAGAAGATTGCTATTCATGAGGCTCAAAAGTGGTTGAATGTTTGCTAACTTATTGTTATGGTCAAGACTGTTATTATCTGTAAGATGCTGGCAGTGCTTGATTAAAAGGGATTGCGAGCTGTCTTAGCTCTAATAACAAGAATGCTAACGGCTTCGTCAAGAAACAAAGACGTTAGTATACAAATTTTCCTGTGTTAAATTTGGTAGCCTTTAAGAAGCACGGTTGCGAAAAATACCTCTACATCAACCTTGGTGAGTCTTCATGTGTCTTTCTTTTTTTTTTGGTACATCGCTCTGATTTCTTTGTTATTAGATCCTACACTTCTTTGTTAAAAAAATAAATGAAACAGTTTAAGTGGGTACATGTCATGCTGTTCAAAAAAGCATTCCTGTAGTGGTACTAGACTTAAAGCGCTCTTTTGATGCAGATCCTGCCAGCTTTCTCTCCACTGTAATTGGGACTCTTTTTCCTTCTTACGATCCTTTTTTGGTGGCCATTTGTCAGAATGGCCTGTCTGATCTTCTGGCATATTACATCTACTTGGTCTGTGTGAGGTCCTACAATATCACCTGTCCCTGTTTTCTCATTGGTAATATATCTTGCCTGATCTGATTGCAACGGTACAATCTATTGTTATTTATCCTCTCTGTTTTCTAGCATCTAAACTCGATTTCAAATATGTTAGAAAAAAAACTTGTCAACGAGTCAATTTGCTTTCCATTATCTTATTTAATTTCTTTTCTTGGGTGGAGTATGTCGTCCATGATTCGTTTCCGTACAATAAGGTACTGAGAACGCAGGCCTGATAAACTCTTTCCATATGTGTTGTCTCCGTCGCATACTTGGTATTACTTGGCAAGACAAAGTCACCAACAATGCTGTTCTCACCAAAGCTGGACTATCCTCTATTTTCACCCTGCTACGGCAACGCCACCTCAGATGGTTTGGCCATGTACATAGAATGGAAGACGACCGGATTCCAAAACATCTCCTTTACAGGTAGCTGGCAAACGGTAAAAGAAGGATTGGATGCCCTTATATACGGTTCAAAGATGTTTTGCAAGAGAGACTTGAAGGCCTGCAGCATCGACCCAAACAAATGGGAAACCAAAGTAACAGACAGAATAAAGTGGAGAAGAGTTACAAAAGCTGGCTTAACTTACGGAGAACAAATTTTAGCGACAAGAAATGAAGAAACGAAAAAAAGGAAAGCCAGAAAAACGAATCAGTCAAGAGATGACATGCCAACTTTTATCTGCCACGGCTGTAGCCGTAAATGCCTATCCAGGATCGGCTTATTCAGCCACTTAAGACGATGTTCCAAATAATATTATCCAGGCGCTTTACCATAGTCAACAAGACTGAGGGTTGCCAACATAATCTTATTTATAACGACAAAAAGGGATTGGGCTTCATTCAGTCTACCTTTCCAATCATTACTTTGTTACTTTGTTTCATCAAGTCGTGTTCGACCTTTGGTGACTCCTATGATGACCTATCTTCAGCCATTCCAATTGCAGATAAACTCTTTCAGGTCTTTCACGTCTTTATTGTCGATCCTGTGATGATCTACTGTATGGTCTTCCTCAGAATTCAGTCTGTAGTACAGCTTAATCATCTAATTTTAATAATAATAATTTAATTTAATAATAATAGGCAAATCGTCTTATCTCGAACTTCAAACAAAGCCAAATTTGTACTCTACACTTCAAATGGATTTGTTAACATTTATAAGTGAAAGGTAGGAAATAAAAATAGAACACTAACAGTTCACGTTATCTTTGATGAAACACGATACAAAACCTGTGTTGCTTTTATGGAACCAAAAAAGAAAACTCCTCAAGAGAAGATAATATAATACAATTAGAATAACTTCTCGTCACCAATGTTCCAAAAATGGAACATTAAACTTAGCAACCCTTTTGAGACTTGCAAAGATAAAAAAGAAAAGACAGTAAAGCCACAGCAGCATCTTTTTAGGATAATATCACAAATAGCTTCCATGCATCAAACTCCGTTCAAGAGGCGAGGGATAGTAATTACCTAAGCAAATAACTTCTTCGGCCTTCATCCTACGTCTCTCAGGTCGGCCGCTCGACAACTTTTTCTCCACTTGACTCGGTCATCCCAATCTCCGAAGTTTTCCGATTATCCGGCTGCACAAATTTCTTTGGTCTTGCTGTTTCTGCAGAGGCTGGCGACTACTATTACCATTTTTCCTTTCATCCCTTTTTTTCTCAAGGACTAAAGTACTACATCACGTGGAACGCTGTCGTATGCTTTTTCCAGATCAACGAATGCAGCGGTTCTTTAGCTTCGAGGAATTTTTCTTTCCTCTGTCTGATAATGAACTTCGGGTCCGTAGTTCCTTTTCCAGGCATAAATGCGAATTGCATATCATCAATTTCATTTTGCTTTCCAAGCCTCTTGTCAATTATCCATTATGGACTTTCATCACATCTTCGTACAATTTAATTCCCCTATAATTTTCACACTCTGCAGTACTGCCTTTATTTTTGAAAATGGGAATCAAAGAAGTTCCAAATCCTTCGGTATTTCCTCTGCCTTCGATGTTTTGTTGAAAAAATAACGTCATAAGGTAAATATGAAATTCCCCCAGAAGACATAGGCGCTGATGTATCCATTTAAAAATCAATCAAATATCGACTCCAGTCAAATTTCTGAAATCCTTAACATTTCATAAAAAAAACCCACCGTAAAAGTAGAAATGGGAGCATGCGTGTGCGTTCCAAAAATGGAACATTGATAAGAAATGTATTAACGTAAAGGTAAAAACTTTCACATATTTGGGGATCAAGATAAGCTCCATAGCATCGCTCGATTACAATATTAATAATCATATGGAAAAAGAAGCAAATAATGCTTTTGGTAAGCTGGATCATGGTCTGGAATAACAAAAGGTGACAAATTCAGCATCAAAATTTTTTTTTCTAAATCAGTATTACACACTATTCTGGTCTATTGTTTTGAATTCTACAAACCATAAGTTGCATATTCAACAGTTTGAAATTATCTTTTAGGGCTGTCGCCTGACAATATGTGGGGAAATAAAGTCTCGAAAGCAAACTCACTACCTAACTGCAAAATAAGCTGAATCAAAACTTTCTTTATACATTATCAACTTCAAAGAACTGATGATGTTACTCGTATAGGTGAGAAAAGGATACCAAAAATGCATATGTACAGTCAGCTTGCCACTGCTTGTCGAAATGTAGATAGGCCAAGGCTAAGATACATAGACAAACTTGAAAGCACTTCTGCTGCTGTCAAGTAATCCAGATCAACATTTTCAAGGGAACTCCAGAATATTACTCTGGATTGTAAGGCCTGAAGATTACATTTTGATATAAGATGTGTTGAAAAATTGCCAGAAATTGCGAAAGACAAGAGCAAGAAAACATCAATGAATGGGCTCTAGCATCAGCAGCATCACCCTAGATACCCCGTATCTTTTGGTGTTGTCTGGAATCTTTTTTGAACATAAATTTCATAGGAAAAACAACCTTCCAAACTGATTCTATCGTTTAAAACTTGTACGTAAAAAGCCGAAAAAAAGTCCATTATATATTTATATCTGTGTATATTTGTTGTGTTTTCGTACACGCTATTTTCTCTCGTTAATGTTATGTGTTGATATAATAAGTTTTTTCCGTCCAGAAATCTTTTAATATGTAATTACCACAAGCAGTGTTTATGTCAATAACTGCGAAGTAGTGTTCTGGAGAATTTAGATTAAATATTTTTGTCACGTACAGCTCAACCCTTTTCAAAGTATTCTAATTAATCAGTAAGTGGTTTACGGTGATGAAGAAGAAGATTTTATAATTTGTTGAGCTTTCGTCACACAATGAATGCAACGTTTCTTCATGTAACATTTTTACATTCTTTAAGTAGAGTTAGCCACAGGCTCCTCTGCCAACATGTCCTACCCTAGAACTTTTGCAAAAGTTGAGCTTGTCACATATCTTTCTAGAGCACATCTGATAATGTCCTTTCATGGTTTACCTCTTCTTCTTTATCCATCGCTGTTTATTTGCAGGGGATTTTTTTAGTCAACTATTTCCTTCTTTAAGCTCTGAATGGCTTCAAAGTCGGTCTTCTTATGATTATGATTGTAACTAAATCTTAAACTTTTTTTGATTATTAGGTGACATTTTGATTCATACCTCTCCCAGCTTATCCACTGAGTTTCTATTTAAGTGATCATTTCAAATATAGTTTTTGTGAAGCACAGAGCTGTAATATAATCTGACCCCTAAAAAATTGAGCTCCTATGTCGCCTGCTAAACTCTGAATTTAGTCTCCAGGCCTCTATCCTTGATAATGTGTCCACATAATTTCCTTTTGAAAGGAGAAGCGTCCTCAGCAGTCATTTCAAAAGAAAATAAAGTCATTGTTTAGCGCAGAATTTCACAGTACCCTGATACTAAATGTGAGCCTGATTTGGGGGATTTTTTGTCATTGTGGGTCTTAATGCATCAAGAAAAGGTTCACATAGGTTCCTTTTCATTCCGTGCAACAGCCCTATTGAATTTTCCAAAAAGTATAAAAGCTCATGCTCAGTGCAGGGTTTTGGAACATTCTGACACTATATTTGTGCTTTCTAAGTGAGTTAGTTAAATTTTCCGTTGTAGGTCTCTATCTTAGAAAAAATTACTTTATGGCCCATTGTTAGGCCTAGACAACAGCTGAAGCCTTCTTATAAAATGTAACATGGTCTTTGCCTGGTGTGTGATTTCATTAGAATCATGCAAGTACACATTCAACATGCACGCACATCTTACAAAGAAATAAAAATTATATATATATATATATATATATATATATATATATATATATGATGAGATAAAATAAAAGTGTATTCAAAGTAAGGCTAAATTTCTGAATTTTTTTTAAACTTTGTAAAGTTTTAAGGCTTTTTACTGCATTCAGATTTGCTCAAACTTTAGCTAATTTTTTAACTGTGAACTGTAATTTGTATTCCTCAGCGATTAGTTTTTTCACACAAAGCACACCTAAAACGTTTTGTTATAAAATGCATATTTTCTGCAGCTGGAGACCTGTAATATATTTCTAGAAANATCTTACAAAGAAATAAAAATTATATATATATATATATATATATATATATATATATATATATGATGAGATAAAATAAAAGTGTATTCAAAGTAAGGCTAAATTTCTGAATTTTTTTTTAAACTTTGTAAAGTTTTAAGGCTTTTTACTGCATTCAGATTTGCTCAAACTTTAGCTAATTTTTTAACTGTGAACTGTAATTTGTATTCCTCAGCGATTAGTTTTTTCACACAAAGCACACCTAAAACGTTTTGTTATAAAAAGCATATTTTCTGCAGCTGGAAACCTGTATTATATTTCTAGAAACAGAATAAAATTGTATATTTTGTGGGATTTAAATTAGTTTATTGCTTCAGTCATTTCTTAGGCTTATTTTAAATGAAAATTACAATTAGCAGCTATTTGGAAATTGTCTTTGAAAAATATCACCACTGGAAAATATCGTATCTCACCTAATAGTTACCTTAAAGCCTACTATGACAGATGCATAATGACTAAGTTTTGTGGGTATTTTAATGACTGTATGTTTTCATTACAATAGTTTTCTCCAATTTTAGATTTAATTCTTATTGTAGGAGAATGCTACATATCAACTCAACGAAAACCGCCGCTATTCAATTGATAGATATACTGGAGCTGTTTCATTTTTATATGGAATTATTTTACAATCAAACTGTTGGCGATGGTATATTAAAAACGCCAAAAGTACATAATTAAGGAAAAAAAGAAAGAAAAGTAATATATTTTTCAATTTCATAGCCTTCGTTGGTTAGCAATAAACTTTACGTATACTCAACAGGTTATAACTCAGAAAGAAATTTTTTATTAGAAAATATGAAAGAATTGCATGAAGAGCAGGGGTTGTTAGTTAGTCATCACTAAATAGTGAATTTGCCAATACTTACATAAAAATCCGCCAAACCCCATTTTTCACCACTTTCACATAAATATCTGCCAAATCCCATATTTTGGCTCATTTTTCATCAAAGCCCCTAAATTTTGCGACAGATTCAATCAAACTGTCAGCGATCGTATATTAAAAACGCCAAAAGTGCATAATTAAGAAAAAAAGGAAAGAAAAGTAATATATTTTTCAATTTGATAGCCTTCGTTGGTTAGCAATAAACTTTACGTATTCTAAACAGGTTATAACTCAAAAGGAAATATTTTTATCAGAAAATATACAGGAATTGCATGAAGAGCAGGGGTTGTTAGTTAGTCATCACTAAACAGTGAATTTTCCCAAAGTAACATAAAAGTCCGCCAAACCCTATATTTCACACCTTTTACATAAACCTCCCATATTTTGGCTCATTTGCCATCAAAGCTCCTACATTTTGCGACATATTCGGAGCAAAAAAACTTATTTTTTACTTTTTCTTGTCGTTTCACATACTTGGAAATTGACTGCTTCAACAACAGCGTTACTGTTTATATGAACATTACACTGATTAATAGAAAAATAACAGAAAATGCTGAGGTCAAGAAACTCATGTTTATTATTGTTGTATAAATTTTTATTGTGGCGACTATTTTTATTTGGGCCAGTGTTAATTTTATTCCCTCCAGTATTTTGTTAGTATCGCTAAATAGAATTCAGAAGTAGATTACAAATTAGAAATTGCTGTAAAGATGGGAAATGGTATTACACCAGAATGTACAACATTAAGCAGATATTACTAGGACTTTATTTGTATGTGTACGGATGGTAAAGTGTTATTTTGCATTGCCTGTAAAACAGAAGTTAGAGTACGCTACAGGTAGCAGAAACTGCTACGCAAAAAGAGTCAAAAGCACAAATCCATGCAAACATCGTATCCAAAACAGATTTTGCTGCCGGATATTGTACAAGATCGTCAAGGCGCTTATAACCATAAAGTAGCTAAAGCTATCTCTCTGCTGCAAATATTTAGTGCATTTTCTTATAAATACACGGGAAAATGGATCTCCAGTTAAAAATCAAAATGCGGTTTAAAGGAGATAAATATGTTCGGAGTAGCATAGATGAAACTACTGACCATTTCTACAGTGAAATAGTCTACTGAAAACTTTAAAAATGTAATGAATCTTGCGGCTATTCAAGTACAGTTGGCGACAATATACAACAAATATGTACCTCTTGTTACAGTTATATATTCTCTAGAAATCACAAAAGAAACTGCATCAAATCCCTTAAGAAAAGTACATGAAATGAAGTAACATTCTGAAGAAATTATTGCCGAAAAGCTTACAGTAGTGCTCAGCAAGAATACAAGGCTAAAGATGATTTGTGGAGGAGTGCACCGAGTAGTATTTAGCAACAGAAACTGCTGCATCTCTGCTTAAATTTCTAGTCACTTCAGTTGATGTGAAAATACATTTTTCTACAAGAAAGTAGCTCCTCAGTGGCAGACAGACAAATATTTCTGAAGAAAGCTTAGCAAAGCACATAATGTTGCAATGTAAGAATTAAAATCAATTGCGTTGATGGTTTTTGCAATACACATTTTTAAAGTTTTTATAAAAACTTTTCCATCTGTTATACATATCGCTTTCAAGTTTTGATATAAATAAACTATATTTTTGCAAAACGTTTACATGTTCAATAATACTGCTGTATTTGATCTACAAACAAGTGTATATACCTTTTTCATTGCATTTTCTTTAGTAATAAATCTTTCAAAATCCCATATTTACCCCATATTTCTGTATTTTATCCCTTATTTTGCCTTATAAAATCCCATGTTTAGGCTAAAATGTCCCATAAAAATCAGCTCTTTAGTTATACAAAGTTTTTCTACTTTCAGAGTGCTTATATGATTTATTTGAAAAAAGTGTTCAAAATTGCAGAAAAATTTAAAAAAACTTTCGATATATTTTAAAACTAAGCTTAATTTTAAGCTATTTTCTTCTTGTTTTAAAAATTGTTATTAAGCCCTGTAAACTCTATTCTCTCGAAAGAGGTTTTAGTTATTAATTAATATTATTAATTAAAATACAGGAAGAAAGTCTATCTTATGTTGAGCCCATCTTACGTCTAAAGCAGTATCATTGGTAAGCCCCTTAACTGAGTTTAGGTAATAGCATGTACAAAGATAGTTAATTGATAAACAGGGAGTGTTGTATATCAAAATGAGATAGAAAAAGTAAATAAATGAAATATTACAATATGAGTTCTACCTGTATTCCTGGGCTAGAAAAACAGTTTGAATGGTCGAGTGCTGGAAAAAAAGAGTCAAAGAGGTTTCCAGCTTCGGTGCCATTTTCCCTTTGACATGAGATAATCCTTTGAAAAATGTTAGAGTTTAAAAATGAAAATGAACAAATGATCGATACCGTTCCTCTAGAATAAAGCTGTGATCCTCTTTCTTACAACAAAACATGGACAGGTAGCTTAGGAGTAATGCAATGTAGGTTTCAAGTAAAATAAAAAAGGACCACATCTTACAACAAGATAAATCCATACCGCAAGTGACAAATGATAAAAGAGAAAAACGTCTACTCTTGCTGAATTTTGAAGGCATAGTGTTACATTTAAAACACTGAAAAATGATTAAAAATCACTAATGTGGAGCATGATTTCCGATGTTTGAAATATATTAGCAGTTAAGGTCTTCGAGCATACCAAAGGAGCAACCTCAAATGTGGCAGAATGGTCCAAGTGGGTACATAAGTCCCTAAAAAGGGTCTTCTATCTTCAAGCGGCATATTATGGTGGAGCTTAGCTCCACCATAATAAAAACTAGATCTAGCAACTTCTAGTTTTATTGATGAGAGTTTTAATAAATTAGCATAATTTCGAGTCCTTTCAGAATGTTTCATAATTTTAAAGTAGTTGTCAAAATCTTCGTGTTGAAGGTTCTTTTTAATACACTTTCCGACAAGTGAACAGACTTGTGATTCAACAACTTGAATAATACTTTTTGTTGGCTTCCCAATGATCTTTGCAGCACGACGTTCTAGTGAGGTGAATTTTGATTTCTGAGTAGCTGTAAAACTGGTCTTGATGGTTGAGGTGTATGTGAGTATCGGTAGTATCACCATCTTGTATATCAGGTTTGCAGCGTCGATGGTTAAATTTCTTCGTACGTTGGTTAACAGTCTAAGTCTTCCACAGGCTTTCTTGTATGCGCGGTCGAAATTTGAAGCCAATGACAGATGGTTATCAATTAGATTTCCAAGATAGACATATTCTGTCACGAAGTTGATTGGAGTTTTGTTGAAGATGATGTTTAGATCTCTACCATGTTTATTGAGACGTTGGGCGGTCCCAAATAACATAACTTCAGTTTTTCCCTTTTTTAGGTTCAGTAACAGCTCGTTCAGTTCACAATATCTGCCCACTTGATTCATAGCTTCATTCAAAGTGTCCTCGATATGTTGTAATTTCTTGTCAGCGAAAAGGAGAACAGTATCATCAGCATACTGAAACATATCACAATCTGGAATACTTTCTTTTAGATCGTTAAAGAAAGTAATGAATAATAACGGTCCCAGGATTGATCCTTGTGGGACACCAGATGTAATACAACGAGTTTCAGAGGTGATATTTGCTTGTTCAACATACTGAGATCTGTTGAACAGGTAATCCGAAAACCAAGACAGTTCAGGGCCATCAATTCCGTACAGCATAAGTTTCTCTAGAAGAACAGAATGTCCGACCGTATCGAACGCTTTAGACAGATCGAGAAACAAACCGCCAACCATGTTGCCATTGTCAATATATTTTCGTATAGAGTCACAGAATAATGTGGTAGCAAGCTTTGTAGATCGATTTTTACGAAATCCAAATTGACAGTCGCTGAAAAGTTTATTCGATTCAAGATATTGGTACAACTGGTGATGTACTGCTCTTTCCAACAACTTTGATAAGACCGGAAGTACAGAAATTGGTCTGTAGTTCTCAACGAGTTCCGGATTTCCCGATTTGAAGATTGGACAAAGCTTCGCGACCTTCCAGGCGTGAGGAACAGTAGATGTGCGTAGGGAAAGGTTGATGATATGCGATATTGGTGAAGCGATTTCTCGTCTACAGTCCTTCAGTAGATTTGGTGGAAGATGGTCATTCCCGGCTGCTTTGTTTCTTTTCAATTTACGAAGTTCACGTTCAACGAAAGCAGTGGGTACATAAGAGAAGTTGAAGATCGACCTTGTACGTAATGATGATTTTCTAGGATACCTCCATACAAAGTCAATCAAAGGGAATGCTGCTGTTTTGATGTTTCTTACAATGTTCGAAAAATATTCAACGAAGTTATTCACGCGGTTTTTCATGTCTCTGGAATTTCTCGACGTAGACTTTGATTTAGTTGGAAATATGGATTTGATAATATTCCAAAACTTGCGTGGATTTAAACGATTGTCATTTAGCATTTTTTGGTGGTACGATGCTTTGGATTTACGGACTGCATTAGTGCATTTGTTGCGCTGCTTCTTGTATTCATTCCAGCTCTGTTCGTCGTTCTGAGATCTTGCTCTCCGAAGCAAAAGATCACGTTTGTTTAATTCTCGTTTCAAAGGCTCATTCAACCACTGGCAGGGCTTCCCCTTCACACGTTTCTCAATCATCGGTGCGTGCACATCAAAAGCATCTCTCAGTTTGGTGGTAAGGTAACCAACAGCATTGTTGACATTGTTGGTATTGTAAACAGGAGACCAGTCGATTTTACGTACATCGGCAAGTAAATCATCAGGGTTGTAGTTGGTATAATTTCTACTTTTGATTGTCCTTTGTTGAAATTTCTGAGTGTTTATTTTTCGGATGAGAGATATCATATCATGATCGCTAAGACTTGTACTCACCACGTGTACGGTTGGATAAGCGTTCGGTTTGTTTACAAAAATGAGATCTATAAGTGATGACGTTTCCTTTGTTATTCTCGTCGGCGATTTTACGATCTGTTTGAAACCATTCATTGACATAAGGTTTTTGAATTCCTTTTGTGCAGCTGACCTATTACTGTAGTCAACATTGAAATCACCCATTATTATTGTCTCCTTTTGTTTTTTATTCACATTTGTAATTACTTGAGTTAACAGTTCATTGTAATCCTTTGGAAGATAATTTGAAGTCTCAGGAGGCCGATAGCAACAGCCAAAGATAATTGATTTCGCATTTTTTATAAAAATTTCAATCCAAATGATTTCAAGAGAAGTGTTTTCAAGATCTGTTCTGCGTTTGTAGTGAATATTGTTTTTAACAAAAATACCAACTCCTCCACCATAACCTTTAGAGCGGCATTTTCCCAAAAAATCATATCCATCAACAAACACCGACTCCACTAGGAAATCATTTTGTAAATGTGTTTCAGATACACTGAAAATGTCAATTTCCTTGTGAGATGAAATGAATTCTTGTACCTCAGCTATGTTGTTTTGAATGCCACGAACATTTTGGTGAACTAATTTCAAACCTCTTCTGGATAGTGTTTGTTTAAACTCCTTTCTTGTTAGTGATTTCGATGCAGGTACGAAACAAATATATTCATTTCCATATGAAAAAGAACAATATATCAACAAAATGTAAAAAGCAACTTTCACAGAGCTTATGACCGCTCCGTCCGCCATCTTGTAATCCTATCCTTCTGCTGAAATCTTCGAATTCGCTTGTACTATTCGACCATAAACCAGTCTAACAACACTCGTTGAATATAAGTTCAAATCCTTATTATATTCTGGCGTAGGAAGACTTCGTACGTTACTTTAAAATCCATAAAATATCACAGCCAACCATAAGTATAGGAGCAAAATCAAACAGGTCCGTTCGTCACGCTAAGTGATTACAATTACAAAAACATCAAAGGTCAACTGAAGTCGTAGAATTATGTTACCTGATACTGGACTTGCTTCCCCGTCCATTCTGATTATTTACCACGCTAAGAACATCCAATTCCATCAACTGAGCAAACCTTTTTGATGAACTGAAGCAAGTTACCAGAAATATCATTGACGTAAGGGAAGGAAGAGAACTGGACCAAGAATAGAACCTTAAGAAGCACAAACATTAATCAAATACTAATCAAATACAATTTAATCCAGTGTGACATGCGTTTTACGATCTGGAAAAAAGACTAAATGATACCAAAAAATGTTACACTTATACCATAACGAGAAAAGTTATGACGTCAGTGTCCCAGGCCTTACAAAATGCCTTGGAAATCTCCAGAGCAAAGTTCATCGCCGTACGTATCCGTAAATCTAAAGACAGTTTCTGTTATTGCAGCAAAAATGTCACTAGTGTCAAATGTCACTAAGACAATTACCAGCATTTGTAATTGCTGTCAGGAGGTCAGCAAGAGAGAGTGGACTCTATATACAGGCCAGCTTTAATCAACATTTTTTCCCAAACAATCCAGTAGCATTATCCACTAACTTTGCGTTTAATATTCAGTTGTGATAAATATATTTCTTTTTAAAGCCTACCTATTATTAGATAATATACACATCCTAGCATCAACCTTCTTTTTAATGCTGTTTACTTGTGTATTTGCAGTATTTTTCTTCTAGAAATGTAAAAAATAAGTTTGTATTGAACTGAATTCGAACCCATAGCTGAGGCTGTATTGTCACATATTTCACCAACTGAACTCTTAGCTCTCGTTCTTAGACAGATCATTTTTTCAACGATATCTTTGGCTTGTGAACATGATGACCTGACTAAGAACGAGCGCAAGCAAAATAGCTTATTTCTTGGAACATGTGATCACGTGATCAAAATGGTCACTGCTAATGGTTCGGATCCAGTTCGGTACACAAATACTTTTAACTCATCTACAATTGCAGATTCTCTCCATTTATCTTATATTATTTTCCATATATTTTTGCGTCACTTGAAAGCTGATAACTCTTCATCTGTTTTTTTATCGATGTCACATTTAAAATGTCTGTGGTTTGTTCAAGTTTACCATCCAGATTGTCCCTTTCTTTAAAATGATTCCGCTTTCAGAAGGTGTGTGGATTGTGATGCAAATCGCAAACTTTATGGACTTAGAAAGTAATAGCAGTATATATTTGTTTCTAAATCTACAACATTTTTCATTTTAAAGTAATGTTTAATTATAAGTTAAATTTCTCCAAATTTTTCAGTATTCAAATGCATTAACGTACTTTTTCCAAACTTCGAAGATTATTTTGAACACCTAAATCACGATAAAGGAACCAGAAACAATAATAGACTTTTGAGACTGCCTAAAGTGAAAGTAGAAAGTACCAGAAAGTCTTTTTATTGCAGTGGGGTAGTATTTTATAATGGCTTTCCATTAGATATCAGAACAGAATCTAACTATGGTTCTTTCTGTATAAAATTGGACTTTTTTTTTAATTTGTAAATGTGTCTATAAAAATTTACAACCATATGCCTAGTTTTTCAACTGACAAATATTTTCATAATTTTCCTAAACACATATTGACCAATTTTGATTCGCTTAACTTTTAACCACTGATTTGAAAACTTGTTTTTATTTGTAAATAAATTGCCTTTCTTCATTACTTTAATTATATTATACTTATTTCCTTATTTTTATACACAGAACTTATATAAAACCAGTTATGCAAACTGATATAATGCATCTGGTGAAATATTATAAAATAATAATAAAACTACATATTAACATTCGAAAACAAAGATTACTAAGTACATGTTGGGAGGTAGAAGTGCCTATTTGCTCTAGGCTGCTGCCCTATCAAACCAAACAGTGCAGATATAATCGCCAAGAAAAATTACGGTGTATGGAAGAATTCTTTTTTACTACCTCCAGAAATATTTAGATTCCCAGTTGATCCATAATTTGGAAGTAACGGTAAGATAAGCAGGTATTCAAACGTGAAATACGAGATTATCAGCAAGTAATTTAATTATAATTTCGGAAACGTTTTTCTAGTACACAATCTTTCCTAAATACGCTTTTATACATTTGGTCTAATGTCTGTTAAACTTCGAGTTCTTACTTACCTTAAAATGTGCCTGGACCAATATTGATACTTGCAGCCATCTTTAGAATTGCATTGTGCAAAGTCCTGTATTTCTTATTCTCCCAAAGAAAAATGTAGTGATCACAGCATTTCATACCAGTATAATTTATCTACAAAGTTATCTTTAGTTCTTTTCCTTAGCTGCATCAATTTTAGCAGATCTTCTTAACTCTTAGCAGTACAGTTTACCTTTGAACTTATAAAACCGTTTATAAATTACCTGTTTAACTTTCACTCTCAAGTACAAGAAATTCATAACATTTGGTTTCAATAAAACAGAGTGAGAAACTAAAGGAAATAAAAAGATTAGGTATTATTTTATGAGAAAATAACTTTTTAATGGAAGAATTAAATATGAAAACAAAGCATCATCCTTCTCCTTACGTCCTAACCCAGGGGAAAGGTTGGAAATTACGCATTTCCATAGATTCCTTTGCTTTATGTATTATAATGTTTTTGTTTTTTTTGGTTTTAATGTCATTTTTCCCCAGTAACTTGGGCTCCAACAGTGCCCTTCATAGGGACTTGTATTCAACATGTGAGGAATTTCTTGGCCGGATACCCTTCCTGACGCCAACGAATAGCTTTTTCTTTTATAAAGTTCCAGAGTCTATTTGGCCGCTCGGGGAATTGAAGCCGGAACCTCTTGGTTACGGTGCAATTGCATTAACCATGAAGCCATGGCTTCTCACATGTGTTATATTGTTATATACTTTTTGAAACTTCTTTTGACTAGAAAAAAAGTACATGTATACTATATACTTTGTTTTTCTGTTAGTTTTTTGTATCAACAGAAGGTTTATCATCAACTTACCACGTAAGAGTTTATTAAAGCCTCTAAAATCTCTCGTTAAAGAGGCTGTTAGAGCATCTGCCAAGACTCTTAAAGTTAAGACTCCAATTTATTGGTCTATTATTAGTAATAGATACACTTTGCGTATTTTTGTGGAGAAATAGGATGACAGAGTGATAATTCCAAGTAAGTTGTAAGCCTGAAAACCAAAGTGGTTCTAATCTTCCTTAGGACAAAATCTCATAAAAAGAGAGAAAAGTAAACTGTCAAAATACTGTGAACATACCCAGTCATTTGTCTTTAATACTTAAGCTTCTATAAATTTTTTGCATTTGTCAAGGATAAGTGACCCAAAAAGTTATGAAAAAATAACACCTAATACTTGTACTAATACAAAAAATAAAAAAACTAACTACATCAGCAGTTTTGAACAAATGGGGGGAAAATGTAGAAAATCATTCGGTGTTTACTTACAGAAGCGTGTGATCCATTTGTGAATTTCTTGTTTCTTGATGGTGGAGACCGAATTCCCTGATACTGTCTTTGAAGATGAAAGAGGACATCGCGACTAAATTTTCGAAATTTTGGTCCTGGCGGTTCGGCAGGAATCCCATTTTCAGCTAAACATGAAAATAATAAAAGATGGTATTATCTTATGCTATCTTACCGGTTTAATAACTTTTAATGTGTGTATCATATCAATAGTTTAGAATTAACGACACCTGAAGTCATATTTTTTGTTTAGTTTGTATATTTATTACTGAAGTATGAATAAAATGTTATATGGTACAGATTATATACTTTATAGATTATGAAGTAAGAAACAGAGATAATGACAGGCATACGAATTAGCTTAGTCCTACCATTCAAATTAAACTTTGAATTCAACCAACATTCCTTAAAGCCAATGAACGTGGCTAAGGTTACTTTAAAGCTTTAGAAAAGGGTGAGCAAAGGGGGAGACTTTGGAAAAGGGTGAGCAAAGGGGGAGTCTTTAGAAAAGGGTGAGCAAAGGGGAAACTTTGGAAAAGGGTGAGCAAATGGGGAGTCTTTAGAAAAGGGTGAGCAAAGGGGGAGTCTTCAGAAAAGGGTGAGCAAAGGGGGAGTCTTTAGAAAAGGGTGAGCAAAGGGGAGCTTTTGGAAAAGGGTAAGCAAATGGGAGTCTTTAGAAAAGGGTGAGCAAAGGGGGAGTCTTTAGAAAAAGTGAGCAAAGGGGGAGTCTTTAGAAAAGGGTGAGCAAAGTGGGAGCCTTTGGAAAAGGCTACTGGAAATACCTACATTGGAAAAAGCACTGTAAACTAGGAGAGGCCTTAATGAAAAGAATTAAATAATTTAATCATAATTTAATCAAAAATATGCCCTTTTAACAATTTCTTTAACGTGATATGTTTCTTTATCAAAAAAGTACCGAAAGAAATAATAGAAATAAAAAATATTTTACAGGTTTTAGCAAACGGGTGTTAATGAACTAGGAGGATATGGTGTTACTTCTTTAACTTTTATAGTTGGTTCGTGAATTGTAAACTACCTTTCACTGATGTGAAAAAGTACAGCTGTAGCAAGGAATTAGGACATCAAGGAATTAAGACTAGACATACGTATTACCTTTAAAATTTAGACTATGCTAGTCATAATTTACAAGAGAATTAGGATTAAACGAGGAAAATTAATGATTGATATTTTTAATAAAAGGAACGAAAAAACTACATCTAAATTTCAACTTTCGAGTTTCAAAAATCAATTCAAAGGGACAAAACTAAGGTTTTGCAATTGTAACTTGTAAATTCTTTTAATTGTTTCTAATTTTTTCAAGACAGTATTGTTGTACAGATCCTTATCAATGGTCTAATACTAAAAATCGTCAGCAATATCGTTGAACTATTGCATTACCTAATTATTTTAAATTTTTCGAGGATGACTTAGAAAACTAAAAGGAATTACATTTGCATGTACTTATCGTTTGATGTTTTTTATGTTGTGTTCTGAATAGCTTATTTCAGCCTTTCTTAATGACTTGTCTCTTATTCATCTTAAACATTCTGAACTTTATGGACTCTGAGGCTGACGATGGGAGAAGTATCTCTCGAATCGTAGCGCGGCGAAAGCTTACAACGCATAACATGATAAAGCTCTTAGATTCTTGTCTCTTAATGTTTAAAAATTTCATTTCCTTTATTGGCCTTAAAGTAAATGTAGTAAGACCTCATAAAAATTTTAAATCATCTGAAAAGCTGATATTTCGCTTTCCACGAAGTGTTTTGTTTAGTTTCGGAGATTAAAATTGCTACACCTAATTTACTGGATCAGTCTTAATTCTCCAGCAAAATAAGAAAGAAATGGTCCTAATACACTTGAAAATTAAGACGTGTGGTTTTATCTCTTTAGAAAACTAAGATTTCTAGTTTTATTTCCCTGAGTCCTAAGTTTTGTTGACACAGATACCACACAAAAAGGAGGCTTAGACCGAATAAACACAGAGCTTAGAATAAATCTTAAGAAGACGGATCTGTTACCTGTTTGAACACAATATGTAATAAGTATTTGTTTTAAGTGTTAAGGGCTAAACTATAAAAGGACATATGCTTAGTCCCACCAATATGGAAAGCAGGTGAACATGTACCTTCAAAAGTGTAATCCGACCTCGTAACTGCATGAGTCAGAAATGTATCAGTATCATTGGAACAGGGAATTATGAATGCCAAAATTTACAACCAAATCCTAATCTTATCAGTCAAAATCCTTACCCCTACCTTCCTTACACACACTTTCAAATGGCACATTTTTCTCTGCTAATGATTGAATGACATCGAGAAGCTCTTTGGGTGGGTGACCTTAAAGCTGGCAGGTTTCATTAAACATATTTTCCTTCTTTCAAAACAACGTCAAGAACATTATTGCAAGAATTTCATGGAAAATAAGGAAGAAATGAGTGATGAATGTTATAACCATAGGGAAATACTTGAGACAATTTTGCTGAAAATTTGACAAGTAAATAATGAGACAAATATTTTCAAATTATTGTCTCTTGTTCTCCATGATATTAAATCAATGTTATTGTTTTCAGCTATGGCTTCGTCATTAGCTTTGGTTGAATTTAATTTTAATGATCATAGTTAATTTGCATTGACATCTAAGCAATAAGCTATTTTGTTAACTTTATTTTACTAAGCCACTAAATGGCTTTCAGGGTGCATTTTAGATATACATTGATACTACAATATGTGTACAAAAGCGGACAGCCTACTACACAAATCTATTGTCTACTCATGAAGGGTATCTTACAGGTGGGTACAATTAAAAATTTAGATAATTTTTCATCTTTGGACAGATTAAATTTTACTTTGCTTTAAAGATGTTTGCTTATATCAACAGGTAAACCGTAAAGCAATTAAAAATGATAATATTAGCAGGTTATCTCTTTAAAGTAATAGCAATATTATACGCTACTTAGCATAAAAGAACATCTTTCTTAACAAAAAGTAAGAAATTTGAAAATTGTATATTGGTTTAATTCTTCAGTAAAATTTTCTCTATTTTAATCTCTGATTGTCAGGTAAAGTTTCATGGAAATGATGTAAAGATTTTCAAGTGAAATATTAAACAAATCAACAAATTTAGTAAGCTACGCAACTTTAGTGGTTAAAAATAGATAGTGTAACGCTAATAGCAAATATTACAATGCTCAGATCAAATTGCAACAAAGAATTTTTTCAATTTCAATTTCCACATAAGGTCAAACATAACATGCTCCTTAAACTCGTAAGTCAAAGGAACTCAAAATTATATTTTACGAAGTTTATACTGAGTTCAAACTATATGTGTGTATATTTGTGTATGTATATACACTTTATGGTTTAGTTCGTAGCTATCTCACCCCAATGACACCTTTGCTGGTGCCATTGGGATACGATGGGAATGCGGACTGGTGATAATTTTTTCCCTTGAAATTAGGGCAAAAGAAGAGGTTTTTGGCATATTTGGATCTGAGACATCGTCTAATGTTGTTAGCAAACTTTATTAGTTTTCCTCTATGTATACTATTTGAAGCAGAAGGCAATGTTTTTCGTTTGAAAGATGGCAAAAATTTACAGCTGATACCCGTATATACTATATATTTTTTTATATATAATATATCTATCTATAGAGAGGGCTATGGTCTGGAAGAGAAATCATTGGAACTAGCTACATTTCCTGGGATACTTTTTATAGCATAAAAGAATTTTGCCAAATTAGTACTATTTGTCATGAGAAACGATAAAAATTAAAAAGCCTTTTTTTAACAACATTTGGGAATATGCCATTACCTGTATATGATTAATTTTAAGCAAGAATATATTACTGCCATAATTATTATATTATTTATTTATTGAATAATAATGAAAACACAAGAGACAGAAGACACAAAACATCACACGTGCCACTTGGCTAAAATTTGATGAAATATGAAATAATTGTTTTTTAAGTTTGTACTATAATTTATATTTATAATAATTGCCAGTACATCCATACATTGAAGAGTAATATTAATGATAATAATTATGATGAACTTTATTTACTTTTACTATTAAATACTATACACTATAAATATTATACTATTAAAAGTTGAAACACTTTCTGGCTTTTACAGAGATACCAGGTGTTTTAGAACAGACAAAAACAAAATTGGTATTTTTGTATCCTGTAAAAGGCAATTCTAGAGGAACAAGTCAAACTTGCCAAAACTTTAGAATCTGATTTTCATGTTGTTAGAAAATGGAGAAAGACGTAGCTATTTTTTTTCAGTGTTAATAAAACGCAACTGATTTTATTCAGTAGAAAACATTATCTCCTACCAATATCTATGTATTCTTCCGATGTTAACCCCTGTGTGGCTGTCTCTTCTATTAAACAAAGCTTATCAACGAGGACACTTGGTTTGTCAGTTTCTCCAGATCTTTCTTGGCGGTTTTTATTCAACCTCTTGCCAAGTCTGATTTTTTAAATATTGGTTCTTTGTATTGTGCTAGAAACTACCTTACGCCTGAGGCCATCTCGTATCTCTATAAATCTTCTATCTGCTTTAAGTAACATACTTTTGCCATATTTAGACAGGCGATTCATCATCTCATCTTGATGTTCTTGATCGAGTTCAGAGACGTGTTTGTAACTTGACAAGCTCAAATCTTCGTGCTACTCTTCAACCTTTGTCTCATCGACGGAATGTGGCATGTCTTAGTCTTTTCTGCAGCTATTATCACGAGAACTGTTCTGATAAGCTTGTCTCGTTGGTACCAGCTCAGTTTATTGCATCTTGTGTGACTCACTTCTCTTAACGTTTTCATCCTCATGCGGTTGTTGTTCTTCGTGGAAATAAATTTTTCCATAATGGTAGTTTTTTTCCTCGGACTGCCAGGTTGTGGAACTCTTTGGGTTCTGCGTGCTCTCCTACATCTTATGACTTTAAATGTTTTAAATCTTAGGCTAACTCTTATCCTTGACTCAACCTTCTTCTTTTTTCATCTTTAATTTCCTTTTTTACCTATCATTTTTTCACGGCTCCACACATTTAGTGGCATCATGTTTTTTACGTTTCGTAATCATTCAAAAAGATGAACAGAAAAATAAAACCGAAGGACTGAAACACAAATATAGTAAGAAATTGATCGATTTTGTACTACTGCTTTGGTCTCAACTTGTTTTGGCTGCAGGCTACTATTACATACTTATACTAAAAGGACATAGAAGCATAGTAAGAAGCTACTGTGCCATATTTATTGGAGCAATATTATGACAAAGAAGATAATACATTGTCTTCGGAAGGTATGTGAATATAGTACAAGTGAAGCACAAGTTAGCATCAAACGTAATTGATCTACACCCTTTGGCATATTTTACATTAAAAGAAAAAGACTGAGAAAGAACCGGTGTAGACAGTTGATAATTTGTAAGTGTGTAAATACCGTAATTATTCGATTTATCGCACCCTACTTAAAGAAGCGCACCCTTCGAATAAGTGCACCATTTGGAACCAAAAAAGTTAATAGGCGCACTTCCTCAATTAAGCGCACCCTCTTTTAAAGATTTTCTTTTGAATAACTGCACCCTTTTCTCAAAGTAAAAAATTGAAAGTCAAGAATAAAAGCATTAAAGACATATATTTTAGTGAGTATATTCTATAATCATGTACAAAAATTACAAATCACTTTTGAACTTGATGAATATCGACGTTGATATTTTAGAGATTTCGTGCTTTGTAAGTTGACTTCGTATTGTTTGTACTGATCAAAATATTTTTGACATTTAGTGATTTATGCGTAGACTGACTTTTCCAATTTGTGCACTCCCTCAAATACCCGCACCCCCTGAATAAGCGCACCCTTTAGAATCCCCAGAATTATTTAAGCGCGCCGTGCTCTTAATGGAAAAATTACGGTAACAATAAAAGTATGCTCCTTTTATTTAAAGACAAATCAGAGTGCCATGATAAGTTCAGGAGAACAAGAGAGGCAACTATAGTTTCGTTGCGATTCCAAATTTCTTCCATTGCTTTCATCAGGCACTTGTCAAAACGCAAAGTCCCAAAAGAATTATAGTTAGTTTCTTGTGCTTATATACCTATTACATATATATTTATTTATATTAGTGCAGTAAGAAAAACAACTTGGAAAAGTGATAAGTCAAATAACAGAGACGTAACATAACATATCAAAATGCCTCTTAGGAACCCCTTAACTACGGCACAATTGGTTCCTATCTTCGTAAGGAGGCCAACTTTGATATATTTACTGATTACAGAGAAGGCAGACAAAGTGGAACATGTATTCTTAAACGGTACTTTGACATAAACACATGGCTTGTATCACAAATTTGGCAAAAGTTCCAATAAAGGCAAGGTACTGGATTAAAGTGCTACACATTGTACATAAACCCATACACCCCATATATATATATATATAATATATGCACAAAGAGTAAATCTATTTGAAACGTGCATGATGCTGAAATTAATTGATGTGTATATTTATACATATTAGGTCACCATTTAGAACGCAAAGGTGTTATTAAATCAGAATCCAATCTTAACTTATTGAAAGTGAAATTCTGTTAAGTTGAAAGGAAAATCTTATTTTGAAAATCAAAGATTCAAATGATTAAACAACAGTAAATTTGTCCAAAAAATATAAATATTTACCATCAATGATTGTTGTTGATAATTGTTGAGAAAGGAGGAGAGTTAACGCGACTGGAATGTTTGGTAGAACAAGGGGTCTTGTAGGAACATGATAACTGCTGGATGTAAGAGTTTTATCATGTCATACATCGTAAGCTTTTGATACGAAGGTTGTCAAAAGCAAAGACCTAACGAATGGTGCAGTCATCTTCAGCCATCTTCAGCCCTATTCAGGCGGTATATAGATAGGTACAAGAAGTGTCAAGGGTTTAGGCTAATCTGCATTCGCTCATTCGCAGGATATGACGTTGATACACTCTCCGAGTGAATTCACTTTTAGTTTTTAGACTGACAGAGATGAAGAAGAGAAGGTAATGACAGTTACAGTTAATGGAGGTCCAGATGAAAACATGAGGTATGAAAACACCGTAAAATATTCAATTAAGTACTTTGTTGAAAATGATATGGATACACTTTTCATGGTAAGAAATTCTCCTAGTTGAAGCGCATTCAGTCGTGTNATATATATATATATATATATATATATATATATATATATATATATATATAATATATGCACAAAGAGTAAATCTATTTGAAACGTGCATGATGCTGAAATTAATTGATGTGTATATTTATACATATTAGGTCACCATTTAGAACGCAAAGGTGTTATTAAATCAGAATCCAATCTTAACTTATTGAAAGTGAAATTCTGTTAAGTTGAAAGGAAAATCTTATTTTGAAAATCAAAGATTCAAATGATTAAACAACAGTAAATTTGTCCAAAAAATATAAATATTTACCATCAATGATTGTTGTTGATAATTGTTGAGAAAGGAGGAGAGTTAACGCGACTGGAATGTTTGGTAGAACAAGGGGTCTTGTAGGAACATGATAACTGCTGGATGTAAGAGTTTTATCATGTCATACATCGTAAGCTTTTGATACGAAGGTTGTCAAAAGCAAAGACCTAACGAATGGTGCAGTCATCTTCAGCCATCTTCAGCCCTATTCAGGCGGTATATAGATAGGTACAAGAAGTGTCAAGGGTTTAGGCTAATCTGCATTCGCTCATTCGCAGGATATGACGTTGATACACTCTCCGAGTGAATTCACTTTTAGTTTTTAGACTGACAGAGATGAAGAAGAGAAGGTAATGACAGTTACAGTTAATGGAGGTCCAGATGAAAACATGAGGTATGAAAACACCGTAAAATATTCAATTAAGTACTTTGTTGAAAATGATATGGATACACTTTTCATGGTAAGAAATTCTCCTAGTTGAAGCGCATTCAGTCGTGTTGAGCTCAGGATTGTGAAACGCAGCAACGAATTGAGTGATAGTGTCATCTTTGAGCAATTGTGAGTCATCTTGATGCGAAGGGTGTGACGATTAAGAAAGAGCTTCAGCTAGAAAACTTTGCATTTGCTGGACGCAGTCTTGCTGACGTATGGGTCTGGCCTTGATTGATTGCAACCTTGGCTTTGCAGAGCTTATAAAAGACGACCCGTCATAGGTGGTGGTGGTGGTAGGGGTGGATGGGGAGGGTCAAATGTAAAAAGTGTGGAAAGTGAGCCGTTTTCAGCAATCACAATATTTTTTACAAGTTGTAATAAGTTCCGATAACAAATGTTGCTCGAATGTTCAATCATCGTACTTGAAAATTGTTCCTGAAAGATTTTTACCTCCGCCTATACCAGTTATTCATATGCTAAACGTAACTGACTGGAGAAAAGCTTCCAAAAATGTTACGTACCTGTCACAGTATACGAATATTTCAGTTCGAAACTCTTTCTGTTTGTAAAGGAATTTTTCTACCACCTATACCAATTGTTTATACACTAAAGGGAAGTGAGTTGGGGGAAAGATGACAAGGGAACTTTTACAGAATATTTAATTGCGATTCACTTTGGTGATCAATCAAGCTACAAAGAAATATTAAAGGAATACCATACGATTATTTCTGTCCATCTGTGAATCAAGATGTGATCAAATGACGCATATGTTCCGGTTGAGGGTTATACTTTTGGACCAAGAAAGCAAAAACACTTCACAAGGCTAGATGCATGGTCACTGAAGGTTTTACTGTAAGTGAAACGGGTCGTGTGAGACAGTTGCTAACTGTATATTGTCAGCAACTGAAGCTGTTGTGTTAAGGCGTTTCATGAGATGGAGTGTGCCTCAATGAACGATATTGATGCTAAAAATTTAAATCCTAGAATGTGGCTAATGCTCAAAATGAAATCGGTCCTCCAGTCTTTGATACTGATGAAGTTGTCTTGTGTAGCCTTGTGTAGGTTGTAGGACTTGGTAACAATTGATTAGAAGGATAAGGCAAGTTACTAATTGGGGTGATCTAATACTTCACAACACCTTCATCTAAAGTGGGACCTTTCTTGACAAACTTAACTGAGGTTTCCCCCAGACCATTTGACTAACTGTATCCTGGAGTGGATGTTTCAACGATAAATCTCCAATTGCATATTGTTTCATGTTCTGTGAATCAAAGAGCACATTGTCATTGACCAGTATAAATAAGCAACCATGGTGGCTAAATATAGATTTGACAGTGATAGTCTGTCAAGAGTGATCACATATTGGTCTTGGCAACACAGGGTCCTTGGTTTTCTGTTGTTTGTACTTTATGCAAGTAGAACAGTTTGATATTTACTACTTTTATGTTTTGATGCATGCCTGGCCAATAAACAAGGATTTTAGCACGTATCTTAAATCGTTCAAAATGTCTTTCTAAAATTAATCACGCAAATCCTGTGCACGTGTCGACATATATGGAATCTACCTATTTAGGAAGTTAATCATGTCTAAAAAACGTAAACTTTAATTATCAGAGGTTGTAGGCATATAAAAAATGGCTTTAACTTTGAATTGGATAATTTCACCGTCGAATTTAATAATTGACTGACAATGCATGTTCTTAGACTATCTGTAGAATAATATCGTGCTCAGCAACACCCTTTCTTGCAATGATGGTATTATCTTTAATAGGAATGGCTTCTTTGAGACCAACAAAGTGTCGCTCTACCATTTTTTGACCAATATGATTGACATAGCAAAGGCCAAAGGGTAGACAGAGAAAATGCTATCTGCCAAAATGGTACGCTAAATGTACCCAAAGAATCCAATGTGCATATAAGGGTAAAAGTGCTTGTTCACTTGGAAAAGAGAGTGTATAATGCTATGGAAAACAAGCATAATTGACGAACACAAACAAATTTGACCAGATTAGAAGTTCACTTCATACTTTTCACAGTATATTCATTCTGTGGCTGTATTTGTGTATGAGACGTCTTTTTGCCTCATTGCTGTTTGGAAAAGACAGGATGAATAAACTTTAGGTTGGAAGATTGCCGCTGCTAAGCCCTATAGTTTCAGTATACGTCTTTATGTATGCAGAAAAAAATACTATTGTGAAAGTAGAATGTGTTGAGTTCTAATCAAGAGAATAAGCCGTATAAATTATTACCTTTACCAGCAGAGGAACATTCTTCGATATCAAAGTCGTGAAGACGTGATTTTGTTATATCTTTATGTGATACGAGGAATAACACTACTTCTCCTTTTTCATTTTTTATGGGTAAAATGTCAAGCAAACACCAGAAAGGGGATCCTGAAGAAAAATAGGAAGAAATAAATTAAACTACAGTACTATTACTTAGTAATGTTATCAAACACAGTAAACAATTATGCTATTGAAAAAAAAGAGAACTCTATAATGAAAGACAAATAATAAGTTTTAAACCCATGTTACCAATTTAAACTCTTCCAAATTTATATAATTACAGTTCAGCATTCGTTCATTCATAATTGACATAAAATATATTCGTTTTACATCTTTTTCTTTTATCTTTTGGAGAATTTTATCAAAAAATCAACAGTCTAAGTTCAATTCAAATATGCATTTGGTATTCTTATGATGACATACATGTTTAAGAACAAAGGATAGCTTTTGTCACAGATAAGAGGTTTTAAAGGTAAAATGTAAAGATAAAGCTACCAAACCGACTACAGCTTAGCATTATTTTGGCTGTGGTACTTTGTTACCAAACGTTTGCTATGAAATTCTTAGGTCTACTTACGTTATTTACATTTGATAAAAAGGTAACTTGTTATGACCGAGGTTTTTTCATTTATAAAACCAACTTAATTTTTGTGGTGCCTGGGAAAATTCTCCTAAGTAATGCCATCAGCCTAATTCTTAAATTCAATCAGCATTAAAAAAAATCTGCCTTAACAGGGGTAAGAAAGTCTTGTTTCTCTCTTTCTCTTCTTATGTTTCATGAAGTCGTTTCCGACTCTTGGTGACATCATATATCAGTCATCTCCAGCCAATCCTGTCATGTCATCTGATGCCATAATGTTGGTTTTCTTTATATTCAGATAAATCCCAGCTTTTGAAATTTCCATCTTAACTATTCTAATGAGTTTCTTAAGATCTCCTTTAGTTTCGGCCATGAGAGTTGTATCATCAGCTTACCTCAAATTGTTTAGGTTCAGACCACCCAGCTTAATGCTAGCCTCATCAATGTCCAGGTCAGCTGATCCCATAATGCTTTCCGCATATAGATTGAACAAAAAGGGAGAGGAAATACACCCCTGCCTAATTCCTTTGCCAATGTCAAACCACTCAGTGTCTCCATGTTCTGTCCTTACTGTTGCTTCCTGACTGCCGTACAAATTTCTCGTCAACATAATCAGATGTTCTGAAATTCCCATTTGTAGTAATTGGAGCCATAGTCTATTGTGATCGATACAGTCAAATGCCTTGCTGTGGTCAATACAACAGAAATACACATTCTTTTGGTATTCTCTTGTGACTTCCATCAACCACCTCAAGTTCGCAATCTGATCTGGAGTGCCTCTGTCTCTACTGAAACTTCGCTTGTTCTGGTGGTAACTACCATGGTCATGGTCATGGTCATGGTCATGGTCATGGTCATGGTCATGGTCATAGTGATTGTCATAGTGATTGTCATAGTGATAGTGATAGTGATAGTGATAGTGATAGTGATAGTGATAGTAATGGTAATAGTAATAGTAATGATAATAGTTAATATGTTTTTCTGCTAGTTTATCACATTTAATAGGGAAGAGAAAAAATGCTTTCACTTTAAATGATTTTATCAACATCAAAGTGCATTGTGAAAAAATTTGGAAGTATGTATAAAAATAGTAATAATTATTATAAGTAAGATACAAAATTCAAGTAAAAAGATTTACTGAAAGGTGTAATATCGGTAACAACGAGAAACAATCGCTTAACAAAGGTAATCTTGAAAAAAAAAATAATGTGTACAGTAAGAAAAATGAAAATATTTTTTGAAAAAGTAGAGCTAGTGACTATGTTTATACTTGTACAAGCCTCATTGTTGCGAGCATAACAAATTAAGAAAATCGAGAACTGCTTTGTTTAAGAGCTTTCATCCTGTAAGTTAAGCAACTAAATTGATAATTAAGTATATAAATAATTTTAGAAAAAGTCCTGAAATGACCAGAAAGACAAACAGAAACGTTTTTCCAATTGCCCATCTAATAAACCAACAAAATTAAATAAAAAACACAGTGAGCAAAAGAAAACTAGCAAAAAAGTTGCCCATGAAAAACTATCATAAACTGAAGAGGGAAAAAGCTGAGGGGGAAAACACAGAAAAGGGTAAAAAGCTGAACTGGAAAAAGCTGAGCTGGGAAAAGCTAAACTGAAAAAAGTTGAAGAGGAAAAAGCTNATTATTGCGAGCATAACAAATTAAGAAAATCGAGAACTGCTTTGTTTAAGTTGATACTGATTTGTCTAAATTGATAATTAAGTATATAAATAATTTTAGAAAAAGTCCTGAAATGACCAGAAAGACAAACAGAAACGTTTTTCCAATTGCCCATCTAATAAACCAACAAAATTAAATAAAAAACACAGTGAGCAAAAGAAAACTAGCAAAAAAGTTGCCCATGAAAAACTATCATAAGCTGAAGAGAGAAAAAGCTGAGGGGGAAAACACAGAAAAGGATAAAAAGCTGAACTGGAAAAAGCTGAGCTGGAAAAAGCTAAACTGAAAAAAGTTGAAGAGGAAAAAGCTGAAAGCGAAAAAATGATGCAAGGAGACAAAGCTGAAGGGGGACAAAGCTGAAGGGGGAAAAAGCTAAAGGGCGAAAAAGCTGAAGAGAGAAAAAGCTGAACTGGAAAAAACTGAAGGGGAAAAAAGCTGTTGTTTGTATGGCCATTATTATCAATGACAAAATAAAGCCAAAATTATGGTGTACTTTTTTCAAGTATAATGTCTATTCGTGAAATCATTAAGATTGCTTTTATACTGGGTCATTTATTATGGTAATCACATTTATGAAAATTGTACCATTTTCTAGCAAACGTCGTCATTATTTTGACTCCATGTTTTGAAACTAAAAGTCAGTCTGAAATACAGTTGCTACCAAGAGAGGATAATTTCTATTGAAACATATTAAGGCATCTGTACAACTCCCTAGTTACCAAAATCCAGAGAGGAAAAGCATTACTTAAGTGAACTCATTTTTCATTAAACATACAATGTAAAGGACTGACTTGATGCTGATGGTTGCTGAGGAGATTTTAGTATAAGGTCCAATAAAATAAGTGGACATCTTGTATCAGTAAATGTATATACTTGTTTGAAATATATCAACCTACTTACAGTATTCAAAGATCTCAAAAATCACGAGCTGATTAATTTCTTGCCTTAACTTCAAAAGTTATCTCAATGTGTGCCATCTGTCAATTTAGGGCTATGTGTAGCATATTGAAATCATCATTCGTGAAAATAAAGTAAACTTGGAACAGCTTAAAGCACTGTCATGGTATCATGCTGGTTAAATATGTGGCTTAGCAAAGATAAAATTATTTCATATGACCTCATTTCTCTTGATTCTCAATATACCAATATTGATGATTAAGGTACAGCTAAATACTCTAAATATTTGGGAAATTCCTCGTTATAACGGAAAAACAAATTGGCAAAACAATTTGACAAAAACATAAATATTTTTTGCTCTATTTGCCAAAGTCATCCACAAGTAAACAACAGTGGTTACCACGTTACTTTTTTTAAATTAACTTAGGCCCAACTTTGTCCAACTAAAGCGAATTTCTTGTTAAAATTTAATGAGTTAGAAATTTTTAATACAATTAATACACATTGTGGTATAAATTTTTTATCTTTTCCATAAGTCAAATTTTTCTTCCAGTGTACTACCATGATTAATATTTTAGTTCGACTCAGCCTGATGCAAAATATTATCTTAAAACAATATTTTACATGACCAATCAATTCATGCCAATATTAAAAATTGCTATTTGTAACTCGTTTTAAGCCTGTTTCACAGGACATCAGGAGTTGTTGATCATTACTGATTTACTTCATAGTTAAAAGCAATATAAATGTTCGCTCAGGTTACTAATACACTATTTTTAAAAGTCATAAGAATCATCAATCATAAATAACCTTGCATCAACTCATAGAAATGACTCTAGGGAAAGGTCTTTATGGAATTAAGCAAACCATTTTGTTTGTTCCAAAATAAATACTACCTGTTTTCAAGTTGACTGCAGAGGACTTGCCATGTATGAATTTACTGAATTTCCTAATTAAAGGACGTCTTAGCCAAGCAAAAAACTTCATTAAGTTTAAGTTATTTGAGATGCCATACTGATTAGAGAAAGCCTTTATCTTAACACTGATAAACAACCTATTGTAAACTATTATTGCTTTTCTTCCTGTTCATGGTACTTGAAGATAAACTAGATATTTTCCGAGTAGTTGAGAGTTTTCAGCCTTTTTCTCTGGTCTTAATTAATAGGTGGGTTGGGAAAACCGGCGGAGCTGGAAAGTTGCTTGACCTATATTAAGCTGGGGATTCGAATGAAAAGGGGGTCTTTCAATCCTAGAAAAATCAAAATGCGGAGGACTATTTGGATATTGGTGCAATCAAGATATGTAAGTAAGACAGGAAAGTAAAACAGGGAAGTACAAAGGCAATTGTAACTATTACTCCACTTTAGCACTGTTAAATAAATGAATGGCTATTTCATAGAAATTACATTTTATTATCGATCGATTACTTTAAAAAATTTCCAACAATAATGGCTTATCTCTCTATCTACTTATTCCGTTTGCTTTACGTTCATGTTCAACGGGTGTCAGTCATGTTTTGGAAGAAGTTAACTATCGCATGAATGCTCACTCTGAGTATAAATTTGCTTCAGATAGATTAACAAATAAAAAATCAAGGGCTTGAGGAATGAGAGACTGGGGCTGGAAGAAAATTGAATATTAATTAACGAGGATTGACCAGAAGCAGCAGAAATGTGGTTCCACAGGCGAATGCTAAGAATATCTTACGTTGAACATGTCACTAACGAGGAAGCACTCGAACGAGCAAACACAAAGCGTAGCTTAATGAAGAATATAAGAAAAAGCCAAATGCAGTTTCTTGATCATTTGGTAAGAAAAGCGGGCAAAGACAACCTTGTGCTCACTGGCGCTATCAATAAGAAGAAAGATCGAGGTCGACAATAGACAATGCTCCTGGGTAGCATGAGCCAGTGGACCAACATGAACGCTGTGGAACTTCTTCACTGTGCAAGGGACCGAAAGCTGTGTCAGAGCCTTACCGCCGACTTCTCCTCAAGACATGGCACCTGACGACGACGAATGTTAAGATTGACAGGCCAAAGCTGGGACGGAAAAGGATCATATTTTTCTCCGATGCAATTCACAAAATTTTAACACCCGGATAAATTTCAACAGGAACCTTCCAAATAAGGACGATTAGAGATGGGGTGTTTGTAAGTAACTAATATTGGCAATAAAGTTAAAATTGCATAACATAAAAAATGACCAAGGTACTAAGAATAGCAGGAAAGGGTGAAAGCTTGGTTTGCACCGAAATATGGAAAACGGGTGGGCCAAGTAATTCTTATGTTTGCTGTTTACAGAAGATGACAAATACGATGCAGAGATACAAACAACAGTACATGTTGTAAACTAAAAGGAAGTGGATAAATTTATATATCTGTGAATGATAATGTTGAAAGATGAAGAATCAGACAAAGATGTAAAGCAGAGATTTGGAAATCAATGACAAGCATTCAAAATTCTCATAACGTGTGGAAATCTAGTGCATGAAGCAAAATAAATATAAGAATTTTTTATTCCAACGTTAAAGCAATACTACTTTATGACTTAGGGTTTTGAAATATATTGTTAAGAAGAAAGGACAAATCTCCATAAATAAGTATCTGAGACATACTTGCAGAAAAGCATTGCCTCAAAAAACATTAATGAAAAGCTCTGGAAAAAATCTCAGAAAGAAAAGATAGATATAACAATAAAAAGAAGATGATGGTGATGACTAAGTCACTTTAGGAAAACCCAAAAGCCAAATAACAAGATGAGCACACTTCTGGAGTCCACAAGGCAAAAATACTCCCAAAAAACAAACCAAAAAAGGAAGAACGATCTAAAGACATTTGAAGTAAAACTTTGAATAGAGAGATTGAAAAGACTGGAAAGACATGAGCCTCAGTGAGGAGAGATGCAGCCCAATGACACCAGTAGTTGTTCTCTCCTACAGCCATTTATAATTCATATGTATTTCAACCACAATCGTGTAGAGTGCTCCATCTTTATGTAAATAATTAAGAACGCAGTAATAAGTACACAAGCACAAGGAAAACAACTCAGTTGGGTTGTGACTTCAAGTTAATGCACTTCAGTTGCCTGATGAGTGGAATGCAATAACCTTGAAGTCGCAACTTAAGTTTATATATATATATATATATATATAGATATACATATGCATATGCATATACATATACATATACATATACATATACATATACATATACATATACATATACATATACATATACATATACATATACATATACATATACATATACATATACATATACATATACATATACATATACATATACATATACATATATAAATATTTATATTGTGAGATTATATCCTTTTTCTAGGATACTCTAGGATAAATTTCAATATTATATTTGAAAAAATTCAACTATGTATGTAATATATGAATTGCATTTGTGTATTAATGTGGAAAATGAGAGCAGAAATAGGGAAAGTTAAAATAGTACAGGAATGTGCGATCTTGCATGGAAATAGACCGACTGGTATTTTGGTACACTATAATCAAGTATACTTTTAAAAACCAGGTAGAACTATCAGACAGACTTTGCTGATACTATTTTTGTGTAACTATCTGAAAGATGGGAAGAAAATTCGACATCTGATCAACCAGTGGCATCATAGCACGAAGAGATTTGACGCAATACATCACCATATCATTTAATATAGCATTTACAAAAATTTTATAGTGATAAATACAACAACTTAACTGGGAAGGATATAAAAATATTTCCAAAAAAAGTACAACAGTACAACAACAAAAATACTCAAAAAGAGAGACTAATTGCCTTTGCTCTATTTTAGCTAAATGTTTGAGAGGGCGTGCTAATGAACTATGAAGCTATTTCTTCAATTTATGCAGACTGACTATAATAACTTAAAACTACTCTCGAATTTACAAGAATTTCCGGCTTCTCTTTGCTGTGGCTTTTCCATGAATAAAATGTTTGGTGGTTTATTAAGAAAGAAAATTATTAATGACCTTGGTTAAATTTCATCCTGTTTTATTTGTGTTTACTACCTTACTCTTGTGACTACAATTAAATTAAAAATTATCTGGCTGTTGTTGAACACCAAAAGAAAGTTTTTAATCATCTTTGAATAGATGTTTTGAAACACTATTTCTTTATACAAAAAAGTAACGAAACCTGAATAAAAAACAGTAACAATAAAAAATAAGTTAATATTATAATATGAGATTATAAGATTATAATCTTTCCTGTGCTAACCAAAGGTGTAGTCAAAACTTTGGAAAAAATATTTTCTTGTGGACATGATTGTATCTGCTGACAAAATATGTCAGCAAAGAATGTAATAAACTATTAAGTACAAAGACCTACAAGTGAAGGTAGAAGGAATGTGACATATCAAGACAAGGATATGTAATTTGGAAGAGGTGTATGAAGGTGTCCTAACTAGAACTGAACACTGTTTAGTAAGACCTTATCTATTTGAGCTATCTGTTTCTAGGATACGGTGAAAAAATACTACTACTACTACTACTACTAATACTACTACTACTACTACTACTAATAATAATAATAATAATAATAATAAAACAAAGTTTATGTCCGGGATGACAGCCCGCACAGGGAGACGGTATTCACCTGCCAGACGAGAAAACTTAACCCCGGCTACCGACCAGTAGCTTAAGAGGTTAAGCACCTTCCTCAATATGTTGGTGGTTCCAATGATGGTAGATGTTTGGAGTCCACCCAAGACATCAGGGATGCCCAACTCTTTCAAACTGCGCTCCAACCTCTCCGTCACCAGTCCTAAGCCTCCCACGACGATTGGAACAACGCTGGTACATACGCTATGTAACTTCCAGATTTGTTGGGCCAAGGGAGGATACTTAGTGACCTTTTCTTCTTCTTTAGCTGTCACATTTCGATCGGAAGGCACAGCAAAATCTACAACCAGCCATCTCTTCTTAGTGCGGTCAACAGCAACAACATCCGGACGATTACATTCCACCTGTTGCATTGTCTCCACTGATGTATCCCACCAAACTTCAAACCTACCATCTTCACTCTTTCTAACTTTGTCAGGCACCTCTTCAAACCATTTCCCCGNCTCGTCTTGTAATGCTTCTTTAATAATAATAATAATAATAATAATAATAATAATAATAATAATAATAATAGTAAACGAACACAACCTCTTTCCAGTAATTGACACACCACAGGTAACTGTACTATGGGATTTCTCAATAAGTACCGAATAGTTCAAGCCAACAGGTCAGAAAAAGTCATAAAGGATAAACTGAAGACGAAATGTGTCAAACGATCGATATGAGCTTTCTATTCGATAGTAACATCATAGCCAAAAAATTCAAAAAGGATTAGCAAATACAAAGATTGAGAAATCGAAGTAAGCCGAATGTGGCACATAAGAAAGAAGACAATTCCAGAAATCGTAGGAAACCTTGGTATGGTGAAAAAAGGTATGCACATGTTAATGTAATACCAGGCAATATTCAGTTGCTAGAAATCCAGAAAATAGTCTTCAATAGTACATCACACATCCTCAGAAGGACACTTCTTGATAAAAATTTTGACTCACTTCATTTTACTTTTTTTTAATTTGTATATAGTTCGAACTTTTGTAAATTATTTTACACGTAGCTATATTTAGCCTTCCAAATCTCCTTCATCAATAATAAAATCAAAATCCAGCAAAATTTCAGCAATACTTAAACGACCAATTACCCTACGTTATGAGTAATAGCCCGGTATTACATAGTTCTCAAACCCTACTCAATTTAAAGAAATTGAAAACATAATAAAAACATCGATAAAAATATTTTAAAAATATATTAAAAAAAAATAATAATAACAAAAACATTTAAATTAATAAGAAAAACTGTTAAAAAAATAGGGAATAAAATAAATTTGCAATAAAAGGCTATTCGTAAGCAATTTTGAAATGTGCGCCTTAAGCTTAGATTTAAAACAAGTAACGTTATTTTTATCTGATTTTACGTGGGAGACTATTCTAAATTTCTAGTTTCGTTAACTGATTTGACAAAATCCTGTCCTATTAATGAGAAAAATGATAAGAAAAGTGTCGTTTAGTTGCATATAACATAACGTTTTAATGTTTCAGGTCTCAAAGTGAGATCCAGCTTCAAAATTAGTGAATAGATTAAGATAATAAAAATAAAAAGCAATCATAAAAATACAAATATCTGTTAAAGTTGGTTTTCTAGATACCAGAAAGCAGCCCAGAAAGAATTAACAAAGAAAAATAATGATTTCTAAAAATAATAAATAAGAAATGCTTTTCTTTGTTCCCATTAAAAACATTTAAATGTTCCCCTAAAGATTGATATACCGTAATTATTCGATTAAGCGCACGATGCGCTTAAAAATTCTGGGGATTCTGAAGGGTCCGCTTAAAAAATAAAGGGGATGCAAAAGGGTGCGCTTATTCAGAGGGCGCGCATATTTGAGGGAGTGTGCTTATTGGAAAAGTCAGTCAACTTATAAAGCACGAAATGTCAAAAATATTTTGATCAGTACAAACAGTACTGAGTCAACTTACAAAGCACTACATCTCTAAAATATCAATGTCGACATTCATCAAGTTCAAAAGTGAAATTGACAAATACAAAGATATCTGTAAAGATATGAACATTATGATTTACACACATGATGCTAAAAACATAATAGAATATACTCACTAAAATATATGTTTTAGTGCTTTTATTCTTGACCATAAATTTTTGACTTTGAAGAAAGGGTGCAGGTTGTTTAAAAGGAAATCTTCCAAAGAGGGTGCGCTTAATTGAGGGAGTGCGCTTATTAACCTTTTTGGGTTCCAAAGGATTCGCTTATTCGATTAGGGTGTGGTAAATCGAATAATTATGGTAAAGCAATATTAGACTTGATTTTGCATAAATTTGAATTCGAAGAATACGGTTACCAACGTTCGGGGCAAAATGACCCCAGTTATTTAGTCAGAGTTATGAATCAGGTGTACTAAACACGTTACTTGAAACTAACGTGAGTAAAACTGTTTTAAAACAATTCTACTAGCTACCATGAAGTGTGCTATGTCAACTAAAAGATTAAGAAAATTTTCCCTCTTGTCTTCTATAATTCCTCCAGCAGTTTTAATTTGTACGGATAACATTCTCGTAACTGTTGGGTTAAAATATACACGTTTTGGAACAATATATATATACGTAGAGGGTGTCTTTTCAACTCTGATCTTTCAATAAAGTATTGTGAATAACCAGTATCTGCTTTTCAGGGAATGGATGAAATGATAGTAGGTTTTAGAGTTTTAGAGTATATCAGCCACTGAATCTTCTCTTAGCAGAAACCGCTACTCCACAACTTTGACAGATGAGCTAATTGCCAGGAGCGGGTTTAAACCTCAAACGAAATTCAATGACAAAGTCCTTAACCTGGGAAACGTTGAGGTTGCGGCTTTCAGCATAGCTTCTCTACTCTTTTATTTTCTTGTATATTTGAAAAAGCAATACGCTACTCATGTAAACAAACATGTATATGAAGAATACAAGATTAAAGGTAGAGATTTTTAATGAGTTTAAAGACCAGAAAAAACACAACAACTAAAGGTCAACGTTTTCAAACAAGAAGTAAAAGTGGACCCCAGAAATAAACCGATTGTCGCAGTCAACTACCACCTGAACATAAGTGAAGGCTTGTAATTGCAAACATTGCCAATAAATGAGTAAAATATGGCAACAACATCAAAACCAGGTGTTTCTAAACGCATACAAGTTGTAATAATTTTGTTTTCATCACCAAACTGGGTGCTTATCTTAATACTATCACTGCAGAGTCAATCTAAACATTAAACGTAAAATTGTAGAAAGATTGGCTATCAGCAAAAGATGCAACAAATTGCAGTTTCGATTTTTTGTATATAGTTGGTTATAAGAAATAAGACCAAATTTTGATGATTTACAATTTGGAAAAGCTGTAAACAAAAATTGCAAAAAGTTGCAAGAACAGTATAAATCAGGCGTAAGATGTAACCAGCTTGTCATCAGGAGGAAGGGAGGAAATCCTGCAAGGATAGAGCATCGCTTTAACCCAGAAAAATATTCTGAAATAACTTAATAAGAAGCTTAAATTTATTTTAGAATAATTAACTTAAATTATTTCGAATAAATTAACGGATAAGGGAAACTGAGCTTATGTGGGAAATGAATTAGTAGGTCTGAAGTATTAGATGGAAATGTTGTGGTTCAATATTATAATTCAATTGCATAGTCAGTCATTCAGGAGAGAAAATTATGCATATCCCGTTGTGTCTGTTGATATTTACACTATTTTCTTGCCTTAATCGTTTGTTTCAATAACCCCTTTTTCTTTTACCGTTCCATATACTATGTATAATTGGTTAACTGCCATGCATACTTCTTTTATACTAAAAATAACAACAAGTGTAAATTTTAGATATTAAAGTTTCTCATTACCCACAACAAGCAATATCTCTCTAAGTGAGAGTTCTAAAATCAGTTTCTGTGAGAAAATGGCAAATTTATATCACAGAAAAATTACCCTGTAATTCATACTACCGCATAGCAGCTTCATTTAAATTTTCACATTTTACAAAGAAAAAGATAGGAAATTCAGTAAATGTCAAAATAAGACAGCAGCATAATATTTTTCGTACATTTTCACACATGCATACAAAGTAAGATACAAGAATGAGATCACCAGCAGAAAGAGCAGCCGCCTGTCGATAGCTATTTTAGTTACAAAACAGGGTATATTAAAAAATATACTATATGTAAATGTATATTAACTTCGACAAATATATACTGGCCAGGAAATCTATGACAAGAGAATCCAATTCTCCTGACGTACTCCTACAATAACAGGGATATTTTTATCAGCGTACTGGTACATCTGTCCTAAATAGGAAAAGAGATAGACTTATTTTAATGAGCCTACATTCTGTGCTTCCTAGAAACACTTTAATCTGTTCGACTTATTTGAAAGCTTAGGCCTCCATTGGTAACAGCTGTTCTTGTTCACATAAAATACTCTTAGGACAGATCATTTTAATGTGTTGTCATGAATATTAGTTTGAATATTAAGGGAAGAATATATTAGTAACGAAAAGAGTACTCTTTACTGAAGTACGAATATTGATTTATCTGTAAATAAACCTAATTACATATTTTAGATCAATTTTCCATACCTTTAAATATAGGGACAAAAAAATAGAAAAGGAAACCTGGTAAATGGGAGGAAAATGACTTTTTAATCTCACTGGGCTAATTTAGTAAGCATCGACTTTAGACCTACCTTTTAACATTAAATATAACAGTTTTAGTTTCGTCATACATGATAAATAAAAGTATACGGAATATCAGATTTATTACGAAATTCTGTATATTTTTATTCATTACTTGATTTTTACCCTTGTGTTCTAACCAGTTAAAATAAGTGAAGTAAATTGACAATGATTTCACCTTCTAATGTGGATGAAGAGAAGAGTCACTCTTAATCTCTTTTAAATCATTGAGTATACAAACAACATGTTTTGCAGTACAGCTATTTTTTCAATGGATCAAGATTAACATTAATAAGGCGTCTAAAACTGACGAGTTCTTAAAAATGAACGTATGGTACAAATAAAGAAAGAAGAGAAACGTTTTTATTTGTTTTTCCTGGATGTTTTTTATCGCGTTTTTTTCTGAAATACATAAAAACACAGGTAAATTATGAGCCAATGGTTCAGGGAAAAAAACCCAAAATTTTAATTACCATTCGTAGGTAATATTATATCAGGAAATTACTTATTAAGATAAACAGAAAAACCCTTAACCGGTTTTATTGCTGAAGACATTATTGTTACAACAACTTTCCCTTTACTTTTATTCGTAATCGAGTTGTTAGTAGCAGAAGTAGTAGCAGCACTAGTAGCAGCAGCAGTAACAGCAGTAACAACATTAGTAGTAGCACCAGTAGTAGCAGTAGTAGCAGCTCTAGTAGCAGCAGTAGTAGCAGCTCTAGTAGCAGCTCTGGTAGCAGCAGAAATAGCAGCAGTAACAGTAGTAGTAGCAGCTCTAGTAGCAGCAGAAATACCAGCAGTAGCTGGAGCAGTAGTAGTAAAACAAATAGCAGTGAAACCAGTGATATTTCTAGTTACAGGATTAGTAGCAGTGGCACCAGAAGACGGAGAAGTTGAAGTAGCAGCAGTAAAGTTAATAAGAGTGTTACTTTGAGCAGTTGTAGGACTAATGAAAACAGTAGCAGCAACAATGATGTTAGTAGTAAAAGTATCAATAGTAACAGAAGTAGTAAAAGTAGCAGTAGTTATAGAAGTATGAGTAGTTGCATTAGCAATAGTAGTTAGAACAGTAGTAATGATAGTAACAGTTCTTGTAGTGATGGTATAAGCAATTGTGTTACCGTCAGCAATGGAAATAACACCAATTGTAATATTAGTAGTAGCAGAAGCGGCAGTAGGAGATTGTATTTACTGAGGAGGATGTGACTTATCAGTAAAAGTAGCAACAGTAACAGTAATAGGAATAATAGTAGTAATAGGAGTAATGGTAGTAATAGGAGTAATAGTAGCAATAGGAGTAATGGTAGTAATAGGAGTAATGGTAGTAATAGGAGTAATATTAGCAATAGGAGTAATATTAGCAATAGGAGTAATGGTAGTAATAGGAGTAATAGTAGCAATAGGAGTAATAGTAGTAATAGGAAAAATAGTAGTAATAGGAGTAATAGTAGTAATAGGGGTAATAGTAGTAATAAGAGTAATAGCGGTAGTAGTCGTGGTAGCAGCAGGAGAAGTGATTAAAGTAGCAATGGTAGTTACAGTTCAATTCTGGGCACAGCATCTACTTGCATTGGGAGGACATGTTCTATCCATCTTCATCTTTTAATTTTTATTTTACGGGAAACAGGCCTTCAAGAAGCTTTTGTATGATAGTCACCATTCGACACCTTTTGTGGCTAAAAAACATTTAGAATTATTAGCAAGCGTCTACTCTGGAAAACATCCAACCTCCTTCTGATGGTCTTCGTACCTTGCCACGGTTCCGAGATATACAGAAGACGTTCATGACAATACTTCTGGAAAACCTCATTTTAGTCTTGGTGCTAATTTAATTTTGATATCTAGGGTCCTTTTAACATTGCGAATGATTGTCTTACTTTTAAAATTCTTGTTTGTATCTCAGGCTTAGTGTCCCAGTTAGCTGTCACCCTCGTCACCCTAAGTATGTGTACTTCTCCACTTCTTCAATTACTTCCCAATTAATTCTAGTTGCCTCTGCTGCCTGGCTTTTCCTCCTCATGTGTTTTGTATTCTTGAAATTGACTTTCAGACCAATCTTTTATTTTTTCCCGTCTAAGCTAGAAGGTCTGTTTTCTCTTGCAAGTCATTGTGTCTGTGGGTAATAACGCGATGCAATCAGCAAACCCTAGGTCCTTCAAAACAGTCAGGGTCCAACGTATCCTTCTCTTAGCCTCACTGAATACTCCTTTCATGAGCCAATCTTTACGAAGAAAGAACAGACATAGGGACAAGATGCAAACCTATTTAACACCAGTGCTCACAGGAAAACGCTATAAAAATACTCTGTAATATTGCTGAATATTTTGCATGTTACAGAAAGTAGAATGATGCCCCTTCAATTGATAGAGCCTGATAGATAGATTTCTTTAGAATTTTTACAAAGAGCCCCTTCTTCCATGCCAGTGGGATTACCAGTGAACAATTGTAGGGTCATGAATTCATCTACCTTTAGCATATCGGCTGTAACACCATCACACCTGGCTGCCTTTCTACTATCTACAGGAAGATGGCAGTTCTGTAAAGATTTCAATATCTTCTTTTGCAAGCTAAATTTCTACTATTTCTTCAGCGTCTGGCCTCTTCAGTACTTTACAAAAGTGCTCTTTCCCTTTTATTCGTTTTGTTTTTAAGAAAAAATGACTCTTTCTTCTATGTTTTCATTGGCACTTTGCTAATGCTGAACCTACCATTCATGATTTTGTTGATTCTCAAACTGTTCTGATCCGCTGCTCTCCAGCCTCCTATTCATATTCGTCAGCATGTTTCTTATATTACCGGGGTCTTTTCAGACTTCGCCATTCTCTTTACTCCTCTGTCAAGGCTGAGAAAGTCCCTTTCAGCCTATTCTTCAATCTTGCAGACTAAGTAAAACTAATTATATGTTTGACATATTTCACCTCGTCATTTTGTTCCATGTATCCTGTTGCATCCATTCTTTCTTTTTCTTTCCAGTAAACGCATCAATATTCATCTTTTGCTCTTTCGGAATAATTATAAAACAGTTGTGTACCTCTTATGAAAACTGTGTAAATGCTTCCCTAACCCTTCTATCTTCTACATTGTTGGAGTCCACCTGCCTTCCTTCCAGCATGTATCTCTATCTTGGTCTTTCGTAGTTTTAGTTTGATGAATCCTATTTCAAGATTTTGGTCACTAGCAATGTCTGTCCTACTGTATGCCCTTACATCCTGTAATTCCTCTACCCTCCTTTGATGATCATATGTTCAATTTGCCTTTGCCTTTGCCTTTTTCCTTCAGAAGATATTCAATTTGTCTTGTAATTGTTCTTGTATTAGAACAGTGTCCCTCCGATACCTAAATTGTTCTCTTGACAGAATTCACAGAGCCATCCACCATTGTTATTTTGTAACCCATGCTTATCTACTCCTTCTTCTCAGTTTATATTGATGTTACCACACTAGCATTTACATAACCACCACTCTATAACCAGAAGTACATCGTACTTTCACTGTGTCTTGGAATATCTCGCAAAATTTATCCTTGTCTTTTATCCAATTTTAATTTATCTAATCTTTTTGCTAAGCATTAGAATAACACCTTCCATATGATCTCCATAACTTCTCCCTGAAAAAGTTATAGTGTGGCCTGAGGCCAGTTTCGTCCTTCCTGTACTCATCTAACACACATCGCTGGTACCAGGAATGTTCAGCCATTAACTGTCAAACTGTCTTACAACTTGAGCAAGTCTACCAGTCTGGAACATATTTTTACAGAGGCAGAAAATAGAAAAACTCCACCTTGACACCTAACAATTAGATGGTCTTGGAGTTCCCAAGCCCAGCTAAAAGAATAAGGTTGGGCATAGGTAAACATCCACATCTCATAAAACACCCCACAGTTACAGACTTTACCACCAAAGAAATAACCGTACGTGGTAACAGAGATGAGACAAGCTAGACTAATGGAGTTATGCTGGAACTTAGACCAAACCCAAACGGGAGTCACTGGTTAGGTATTGGGTTCCTTCAATCCTAAAAAGACCAGAGGAGGATGTTGGACTGCTTGAAATATGTTACCTAGTCCCTTATGTTGAATTGCCATGATTATTTCCTTATGGATTGAACAAGCCATGATGTGAGCTAATCGAGCATTTACATGGGTTTTTAAGGGTTTCATTATTAATAACAATCTTTCACTAGCACCGTTCGTAGCAAGGCTAACAAGAATCTATTGCAATGCCTTAGTTGCTTGAAGCATCAATTTTTTTATAACCTCTTCACGACTCATACATTATTTGAGATTTTGAATTCCAATTTTACATCAAAGGTCTTAAGGAGGAAGGTTTCGCAAATCCATTTTAAGGTTATCTCGATAAAAATCCCTAGAGAAAACAGAAAGTATATTAGAGAGAGCAACCTTTAGCCTCCTTCCTGTTTCCTTTGAAAGCCTTTAACAGCATTGGCTCTAGGTGTAAATGGCACAAAATGTCATCTTGCTCAAGCCCTTATGTTATTGTTCCTGTTGCATTACCTAGAGATTCAAAGTACATTTGTACAATTCTCTTGGAGAATCAGGAAAGTGGGAAGTTATTATGGCATCCTAATCAGTGATCTTGGTAGGTAGACTTGTCCTCATAACTAAACTTGCTTTATTTGTATCATATCATTTGTGTAACTACTCAGTTACACAAATCCATAGTTTAAACGAGTCATCATTCCAGTCATGTTTTACAGGGTTCATTGTCATTTTTACAATTTCATGAGATTAAAGTGCGGATAAACTTGGCTCTTGCAGAGTTTGGCTTAGTTTATCAAGTTTTTTTATAATTGCCAAACTTATCTTGCATCCGAACTTGAACTTTTTCATGCTGGTTATGAAGCCAACCCTCTTGGTCCTTTGTTCTCCATCAGAATGATGCTTTTGTCTTTTTGGACACTCTGAATCTCTCTAAAGCTATTAAAGATACCTTTAGGAGCCTTTACTTTTACCTTCCTTTTTATTAGACAGGAGATTTTTCGAATCATTTTGAAAAACCTCTAAAATTATTGTCTTTGCTGGACAACATACCTATAAATTTTATGGAATCTCTTGATATCTCAAATGGTTCTTTAAACACAGGTAGGCCTTTTATAATGTCACCACAAAGCCAAATTCAAAGAATGGCCATGACAGTGTACGTATAAGCAAGATACATTTTCATTTTCATGATCTCTGCTACACCTTTACTATTTCCTTTCATGACCCCTGCTCCTTCTTATTACTGCCCCTTTGCATCCTGGATATTAAGTTCAGCTCGTTTTAGGAAATCTAAAAAGTAACCTCTAAAAGTTTTTGGTTCTTAATCATCTAGAACCTCTATGACTAAAAACGCTTAATGTAAAATTAGTTCATCATCTAACCATCTAATTCAAAAAAACAAGCTGTCACTCTCCAGGTAAATCAGTTGTTTAGTCAGCCATGATACTAGAATACCTAGATTTTGTATTGTTTATTTGTCAATAATTACTTTCATTTAGAATCATATCGGAAGTAGACTTTTCATATGCTTTGCTAAGCCACTCATTAATATCCACAATTATTTTCCATAAATAGCTATATCTTCGGATAGCAACAAAATTATTGACCTCAATTCCTTTATTAGGATCCCTGGAACCATGAATTATCATTCCTTGGCATAAAAGGACCTGAAGTGACCGCTGAATTCTGGCAAGCAGGATCCTGTTTCGTGGCTTGCCTGTTGTATATTATTGTCAATAATCACAATATATCCAGAGAGATTTCTGGGACGGTGGTGAGTTGTAGCATGGCTACCTTTTGTGCTCCGATATGTTGATGTATTCTATTCGGATGCCTTTGTCCAGTTTTATAAACCAGTTTCAGTCAAGGTATTTTCCTTGTAATGGGTCGTTAAAAGTCCTACTTTCTCCACTCTTCAACAAACATGATATAGGGTTGTTAAGGGAGTTTGTACTTGTGGTGCAATAGTAGGGACGTTTTGGTCACCTCACCTATTACATTAAGAAGATGCGTCAAGTGGACGACAATACTCTGCTTAGGTAAATAAGTCATTACGAATTGTTTTTACTATATGACACGATGACACAATGACAATAACATGAATCAATGTCAGGGAAAGTCAGAGCAGTGTTAATTCAATGACTAGAGTCCCTGTTTCTTTGAAATGAAACGGCGATGATATTTCACACAATTTTTTTTACTCGAAAGTTTTGGAAGGGTCCAGTCTTCCTACCACCTGATAGGGGACTGGTAATGGGTCCTGTTAGCTACACTAGAAATGAAAGATCTAACTAAAAGTAAAAGAACCATGAATGCAACTTAATTGTTTCGTGTTTGAAAAGACGTCATAGGAGGTTAAATGTAAGTTGTATATCTACATAAGCTCACAGAAAGCCAGCGATTTATCGAAAACAAGTTGTTGTATAGAGAACATCTAAAAGTACATCTAATATCCAAAAATATCTAAATGTTACCGCTGGATGATTTAGATGAGTGGAAGAGATGATTGAGCACTAGTAAAATTTGCACACCCTCAAAATTAATATGGTAACTTTTTTGTTTGTATCAATACAAAAAATTGGCTTAACTTTTTCTTATCATTTTTTTAATGCCAAATCGATTTTCTGCAGATTTTAATTTTGGAATAAAGTAAAGCTACAAAATCATATTACAGCATATAGGACTTCGTTTTTTCATAAAATCCAACTATTTTTAGGGAAATTGGTTGTATTTCGAGTATCAGCGGGTATTTGATAATCTGATTAGTTCTAAACCGAACGAGATTGTCCACTGAGCATCATTTTTTGACAGGAGCATTAGTGAGCACTACTGAGATTTCAAAGTACAATTGTTAACTACTCCGTCTGGTTTCAAGCATTGGCAGCTTTACTGGATAAGATCTCTGATACAATATTTCTGCCATCAGAAATATTGGCAGTAATATTCCATGTATTGATTTTGCCAGGTTGCATACATAACACAAAAAACTTCTTTGCAATGGCAACATGTCAGGTTTCAGTCTTCTTTAGGAGGTAAAGCTCCAGCCTGCGTTATCTGTTTTCTATGGAAAACGACAAGTTCAGTCGATTTCATATATTTGGCATCGACCTTTTCATAATTTCGTTCCGTAATTGGTAATCAGCTTTGCTTTCTAAAACGATATTAAAGTCTCGCCATCCTCAGTCTTAGCTTTATACTTGTATTTACTTTTCATTCTTACCAACTATAGGATTGTAGATAAATTTCAAAACACTAAATAATTCAGATTTGGAAAAAATTGTTGATTTTGAAACCTAAATTTAATTAAATAAATTATTCACCCAAGGGATAACTCAACTAAAAATTGCAAAGCCAAAAAGTCAAATGAAGATCATATCAAAAAATTACTCCTTCCCCATGCTGGAGTCTGCCTAAATTGACACCAAACTGAAAGTTAAAAACAACACACTTGGTGATTTGGATAATTTGTTATGAGCTAAAGTAGTTAAACTGTAGAAATAACCTATTTGAAATAGAAAAGGATAAAAATTAGTTGAAAGAATTTAATGTTGAATGTATTAGATTACCATTATTTGCATATGGGGCTGGTGGCCTGTCTGGGGTCGCTATTGGCATATAAAGGTCCTCGTTTGCTTTTCAGTAGCACTGAAACGCTGGATTTGTTTAAAATGTTAAAAACGTCAATTGAGGAGCCGTGGCTTAATGGTAAGTGCAATTGTTTAGTAACTAAGACGTTTCTGGTTCGATTCCCCGAGTGGACGAGGAGAATTTGGAACTTTACAAAAGACGAAAACATTGGTTGGCGTCAAGAAGGGTATCCGGCCAAGAAATTCCTCACTGCCAAAACAAAGTCCCTCTGAAAGGCACCGTCTGAGCCCCAATTGCTGGGGGAAAATGATGTAAAAAATAAAAAAGTTAAAAACTTAAATCCTGGAAAAAATGTGAATTGTGAGTAATGGTAAATGGTTTCTGGCTCAACAAGTGACTTGAATGAAAATTGCAAACCCCATAAAAGTAAAAAAAGAATCATTTCCCAAACTTAACCAACCACCACAGGCTTTGTATGAATTGAAAGCAACTAAAAAGTCGTAAAGGAAATCCATACTTTTTGGATATCTTTATGAATTAAAGTGGTTAGTCAGCAGAAGGAGACTGTTTGAAATAGATGATATCAGAAACATGCAGAATAATTTAAAATATGTAGTGGGCTGTGCATCAGCAGCAAATATTTACGTCAATTTAGTTCTGTCATAAACAATTCTGTCTATACGGTTTGCCACCTCATAATGTATCTTGTATTCGAGGGTTCAGTGCCAAAACCCAGTATCTAGCATTTTTGGTGTTTTTTACTTTTTACCGTCAGATGATAGATACTGTCATTGTCTTTCATGTGAATAACTGCATTCAGCCTAGCAACCAATATTTATTGATTTATAGATTGGAATCGAAATCAAGTACTGAATTTTGTGTATAAGTCACTCCGGGCAACACGCTTAAAACGTTTTCCTGTAAAACTAGCCAAAAACAAGATACTTGGTTTTAGCACTGAACCCTCTTATTGTTGTTTTGCGAAAAGTCCATTATGCAGTAGAATAAGGCTCTAGAAAATAAGGTTGATTTATTTACAGGAATGGGTTAAAAGAATACAACAAAAAGTAATTTCTTTATAAACATGACGTGCTTTTATGTTGTATCAAAAACAGTAGTGTGTGAAAAGGCCTTTCTGGAAAAAAGGGGCGTAGTCACAAAAGATTTAGAGAACTGTCTCCAGACCCCCAATTATTTTTGTATTCAGCATTTCCCCACAAGCCAAATTTTTCCTGGAAGCGCTTCTAATGTTCTTCGTTGTTTTTCTTGGCAAATATGATCTTTTCATGATAGATGTGAATGGCTATTATTTGTAGCTCAACAGGGACGCCTGCCATACATGAGTTCAAAATAGTGTTAGGAAAAGGCTGACGTTTTCTCTTATATTACAATAAAGCAGTTTAATAGGACAAATGCAATTAACAAGCACCAGCTGCAAGTACACTATTTTAACTCGTGAGCTTTATATGTCGACTTTCAAAAAGGTTGTAATTATCTGAACAATAAGTACATGAAGTAGTAAATAGAATACAAATTCAAAAGGCATATATAATAACTAATGAAAAAAACACGTTAAGCGGTAAGGTCTACTGCACGGAAATGATAAAGTGATCCAAACATCAATGAATCCATCACTTTCCTGATAAAAAACTGTTCGTTTCTTTTTCAAAAAGAGTCCTTTTACCATAGATAAGGTTTTTTAAATAAGCCAGGTTCTTTATTGAAGAATAAAATCAGTATGTAGTAAGTGAGAAAGAATTAAGTCTCTTGAAAAGCAGTTGCCAGATTTAGGTTGTTAAGAGCAACGCTCCCATTTCGATTAAGAGCTAAGCTATCCAACTGTTAATAAAAATTAACTTTTTTTTTCTTTTTCTGAGTTCTTTTTGTGGGTAAAATTAGTACTTACGTCCATACTGAAAGAAAAATATCAAATTTTGGCTCTTTATAAATGATATTTTTAATTTCTGCAAGACTCACAGTTTTTACCTTTAATTATTGATTTAAAGTTGAATTTTCAAATACTGATATTAAATTTACGGATACTTTCAATATTTCCTAGTAAATGAAGGATTTAATAAAACTCATTGCTTTCACAGCCTTTAGCTTTTACACCAGATTTAATACTTTAGAACCCTCCTTCTTAATCAATCGTCTTTTAACACTGAATACTCAAGATAATTCTAGTTGTATTGAATATCATGAAGACTCAAAATTCTGCCTCTTAGTCTAACACATGATCTTAGGAACTTTTTACAATAATGTTCCATCAAAAATGCTACTATAGAAAACCTACAGTCTACCCATAATCCCTTTTTATACTAATATGTCGCAACTTTGTTGTAATATTACAAGTAACCATTAGCATAATGACAACTGTAACGATCCTCATCCCCAAAATTTTTACAATCATAATGATAATGATAGTAAGAGACATCATCACAAGTGGTGTTGTTTTTCTTTAATTGCAGTCATAATAAGTAGTCGACACGTTGAAAGTGAAGAAAGTAAAGAAAAAAATAAATAAATAAATAAAATAAATATATTTTTTTCATACAAAATATAATCTATTGCATCTTGAGCCTTGCATATTTTAGGTGTATTTCATATAAATGCATATCTTTAAATGCAACATCATCTGTTGCGCCTTAATCCTTGCATGTGTCAATGGTAGTTTATATAAGTGCATGTGTTTAACTGCAAGATAATATCTGTTTTATTTGTACTTTAATACTTAACTTAAAATAACTTTATTAAAATTTTAGATAATTTACAAGAATATACACTTTTAAATCCACCATCACCGACCAATTGTTTACATTATTATTGCAAATATATAAAAAACCAGGGCAATAGTATACGCAAAATTGTTAATTGTAATTCAGCTATATAGCATTATCTTCTGCTAATGCAACGAAAAGTTCGAGCTAAAACAGTTCAAAAAATTGATAGAGCTAGGTCTCTCTTCAAGTTAGGAGCAGTGGAGGCAATTCACATTCAACTTTTATCACCTCCTATTTGTAAAGAAAGAAAGTTTGAGTAGAGTCTAACTTTTTTAGACAGCCAGTGACAAAAATTGGCGGGCTTTCTCGATCCTCTCATTTTCTGTATTGATAAAACAAATTCGACTTGAATTTTCTGATTCTTGGGTCTTGGTCCAGTCCAGTGCCAACAGAAAGCCATCGGCCAATATAAACGTAATTTCAATTGTGATATTCCAAATACACTAAGCTATTAAAGGGAATAACCCTTGAAACAAAAAACTCATGGGTAACTACTATTGCTTTAGGAAAGCACAACAGCAGATTAAATTAAACTTTTAAGTAGTTTGTTTTCCAATGTCTTTCCTGCGCTTATAAAAATAGCATTACTTTATGAAAAGGCCAAGGAATATTAAATTTTCCTAAGGTTTTACATTGTTAATAGTAAGCTGACTTATGTGTTTTAATAACATCTTGGAAATCGTTGCAAACCAAGGATTTGTTGAGACAGAATTCCACCGTAATATTTTTATCTCCAACAGTATCAATCACATCAGAAAAAAAATTACTGAAGAAAAATCATATCATATTACAAGGTATTGTAATATGATAACATTAAGAGCTGATATACTAAACAATTTTAGACTTTTACTTCAATCTAATATCACTTATACTGATACTTCTTTTAAAAAGATTGGTGAATTAGATTTTTTTCGTTATGAAAACAGGTTAGACTAATCTATTTGATAATTCTGTGTTAGTGTTTTGTAGATTTCAGATATCTCGAAAGAGTATTACTGTTGTATTTTCATAAATAAAAAAAGGGGAGAATTATTCCATGGACAGTCCGCATGGAGTGTTTAATAGCACTTAATTTAATTTCTCGATCAAAAAATTTGAGGCGGAATGAAGGGAAAAGACGCCTAAGATTGGACTCGATCCAACAAACTCGAAATTAAGAACCTCATGCTGCACAGACTGAGCTAATCGACTAATCAAAAATTTCTCAACTTTTATTGAAAAGCTTAAGAAAGACTCAAACTCAGTGTAGCAATAACCTTCATGGCTGCCTTTTTCTACCTGGTAAATAGAAACGAATGCAGTCCTGCGCATGGCAACAGAAAAAAATGAAGAAACGAATTGGACCAAAACAAAAACATCGATATGGATAGGGATTACCGGCTTTTGAATCAACTGATTGGTGTGATAGAAAAAATAACTTTACTAGGGAGGGAAAAATAAGATAATAGAGTGGTGAAAGTCCTCTTTGGCATTGCTAAATAAACTCTTTTTTTCCTAGCATTTCACCCTGGGTATTTAGTGCAAATGGCTGCATTTCTTATTTGATTGTTTTTCTTTGTACATTTTAATCTTTTTAATTCATTAATTTCCGCCCTCAAGTCACTGCAATCGGCACTGCTCTTTAAGTCTGCCGTCCTCCCAAAATTTTAAACTTATTTAATCAGTCGGTTTGAAGAAGGTTAGATTTTTGTAGATTTTCGTTAGTTTAGAATGATTTTTTAACAAGTGACCATCCAAGAAATTCAAAAAGGAAAATGAGTAATTTTATGATATCCTTTCTTTTTTTCATTAGTGCAATACAACAGTCAAAATAGCTTTATGCTATATGTGTATTCTTTCAATGCTCTTAAGAAGTGTATATACTTTTGTATATACATCTATATATATATATATACTTTGTCACATATGAAATGTCTTAACTATAGAATGAAGAATCACACCAATATCCAATGTGCTAATATGCACAATATGCATAAACCAAGGTAATATCCAAATCTGATCAGAACATCAGGATTCATTTTTCTAGAGGACATTTTTGGAGCTTAAAAAGAACCTTTCGGAGGTTGAATGGCGGGACGTATAAATCGCTTCCGAGAGTGAAAAAAAACCCCAATGTGTTCCTGATTTAGTTATGTCATTATTCGAAAAATTAGCATCTGTTATTGCTTTCACGAAGAGCATTTTCTGTGGTCAGTGCATCATCTGATCCTAATAGCTTTGAAGGACGAAAATATATAAAGAAAAAAGAAGTGAAGAAGGTATTACCACAGTAGTTCTGTAGTTAAAGCAATTATTACCTTTCCAATTATTTCAATCGTTCTTTTTAAAGACATATTTTATAGGCAAGTCTAGGACAAAGGTGAGTTTGATACATACCATTAACATATATATCTACACGCAAAAAACTAACACTATTACTACTACCACTCCTCCTCCTACTACTACTACTACTGCTACTGTTACTACTACTATTGTTACTGTTACTGCTGCTACTACTACTACTATTACTACTACTACTACTACTCCCACTACTCTACTACTCTACTACTACTACTACTACTACTCTACTACTTCTATTATTGCTATTATTATTATTATTATTATTATTTTATTTACTGATTATTATTATTATTGTTGTTGTTGCTTTTAACAATTTTTAAATTGAAAATATTCGCTAGTCATTGACTGAATAGGGTGACGTCTGTTTATATTTTGCACTAAAACAACCCTTGAGGTATTGTTGCTTTGCATTGTTCGATTTCTGTTTTGCCCTTTTAAAAGATGGACTGTATTCTTCTTTCATGTTTTACCTTTTTCCTATGGTGAAAAGTTATCTTCTTCAAAATTTTACTGTTGGAGCGTTTGATAGCATGTGTTATTCATTGATGTTATGTGTAGATTGATTCATTTGAGTCAGTATGAGTAATAGGAAACAGACCTTTGTTTTTTACGACATTGCTTTAGTTCTTGCTAAAGGCGAATATAAATCAGCATTTGTTGCTCATTTGGAGAGACCCCCTTTTAAAGTATTTTATGGCCTTGCCAGGTTTCAATACTAATATTTCTTCTTTTTACATATTGCTGATATAGAATGTCGAAAACTTTCCTATTTACTTTTTTTCTTGTTTGTACAGGTTCTTTATTTAAATGAAATTCTCTGAAGACCAAATGACCAATTTGTTGTACTTCTCATTACAGCAGACTATAAATAACCTATGATCTGAGCAATACCCTTGTAAAAATTGGGTCTTAGGAAATTTTGAATAAATATTATGAGCTCTACCCTTTTCTCCTTCGTCACTGCAGGAAGTTCAATTTCTGGAATGTTGGTATCTGTTCAGTTCTTTTTTTCAATAAGAATCCTTGTTTAATATCAACCTTTGCTTTAGAGGCGTCTGGTGGAAAACTGAGTCTTATTTCATACTCTTGCATGCGTTCTGATAATGGAAACTGTATTTTATCATCTGACAACCTAAAGGAGACGAAAGCAGTGCTAGACATGTACAGCATTTTGTTTGTGTGTTATATAGTAGGAAATTAAGTTGGATAACTTATGGTAAAAAATCAATCTGTTATATAGTCCCTTCAACTATGAATACAGTTGGAAACGAATACCTGAACAGCTGAATACTGGCTTGAGGTATTGAGCAATTATAGGCATTTCGTGTGTAAAAGCTGCTTAAAATTTGTGGTTTTATCTCTTTACATTTGTTGCAAATACAACTCATTATATAGCTAAAGGCCAAAATATCACATTTGTTGCCAGTATATTTTTACTTTTCTAATTAGTAGTCTCTTCAATCACTCAACCCAGCTCTTATCGATGGATACTGCAGCTTTATGCGAAATTGGCAGATCTCTGTAGATCCCAATCATAAAAAATTAACTTGTTTTTATCAGATGAAATATGGTCATACATTTTAAGGCACATTTCTTGAGATATAGACAGAAATTTGAGCCAGCCGTTGGTTGTAGATACTTTTTATACCACATCCATATTTCGTTTTTTCGTACATCTTAGGAAAATGGTATCCTGACAATAAGGTTTGGATGTTGCCAAGGTTCATTGATAAAACACTCTTTAGTTTGACGAATGGAAAGAATACAGATAACATTCTTAGAATTATCATCCAATTATCAAATTCACATAAGGTGGTTTGGACAAGGAATTCTGGTTTTATTTAATGTTGTTCTCAGACGAAATATTCTATATTTTGACTAACGTAAAGAAGAAAAATAACATCTTTATGATGTAGTTATCAAATTCCACGAGACAGGTCCATAGTAAGAAAGGGAATATACAGAAAGAAATCCGACTGATAATGTAAACCAAATAAAAATGTCAGTATTTACACAAAGATTCATGTTTCCCATCATGCACCACAGGCACTATTTTCAAAAAGTCAAGTGTTTTTGAAAGAGGAATTTTGTTTTAGTAATGACAAGCTGAAGGGTATGTCAGAGGTAATAGTAACTTACAAAAAAAGTTGTTAAAAACAGATGGATTCTGTGAGACCAACCGATAGGCAAATTTTAATCAATTGGTGAAGATCATTACGAGTAGCAGAGGACGAGGCAATGCAAAATACCCTTCATCCAATAATTAATTGTGATTTGGCTCTGGTGTATATCATTGGCTGAACAGTGAATATAGTACAAATTTCAGGAATAAAAGGTAGAAGTTAATTAGAAAAAACATGTCTTAAATCCCTTTAGCTTATTTAAAGCTGCTAAGTTGAATTTCATTTCCTGTATTTTGTAGACAAAAAGAATTCCTTTTTATGTGGTCTGCTAAAATTTGAGACAGCCATTCACAAATATTGAGCTCCTTTTTCAAATGGTTTCTTGGTTCAGATAAGTGTTGGCGAAAAACATTTGGACCAAAATATATCTGATATTGGGCTTTTTAAGTGTACTATCTATATCTATCTATCCATATATATAATATATAATATTGATAAATATATATAATATATATTATATATATAATATATAATACCTCAAAGTGTGGACTACTTATAATAAGATAAATTTTGAATTCATTTGTAGTACTTGATATAGTAGCAAGTGTTTGTGACTCATTTTACCAGATAGTAGAATTCAAGAGGATAAAAATAATGTTACACATCATTAACACACTGACGGCATATTATAAGAGGAATAGGGAAAATCAATCTACTTAATCTTATTAAATGTATGTTAAGTATATGCTGTTATCCCATTACATTGATATACCCTACATAAGTCAGACAAAGTGCCTTTATATTTTATTGTATTTCTTGAAGGAGGGTTTAACAGTTGGCGTGAAAATATCCTAGGAACTTAAATGAAGTGTGGAAAAAAGATAATAACGTGACTTTAGTAAGGATGAACTATCGCTAAACAAATTAATCCTGTTTTTCAAGAATGTCACAATTTTTCAAGACTTGTCTAGGTAAGCAATGTTGCCTAGCAACTGGTCACTTAACAATTAGATATTTAGGGTTACAGTTACAATATGCCGATATTTGACTGTCTTTGTAGTTAGGTTTCACATTTTTAATTACTTGGTTTCCTAAATGATAGAATGGGAGATAAAGCTCCCTCTATATTTAAATTACTTTTTTTCAGTTTAATTCTCATTTCAAGTTCAAACATTTGCGCAAAAATATTGGTCACTTTAATTGCAATTGCAATTTTTTTGGCCATGAGGCATTTATTTGCTAAACTTTACTTCAAAGTTTGTTTATGAAAAATAAAAATGGAAGTAATGATTTTAGAAATAACATAAATGAAATGTAACAAAATTACATGTGCATTGCTCTATACCGAAATATGAAATTTGAAATATTATTTGCTCTGCTTATTTCAGGCTTGTGAAAAAAACCAATTTATAATTTTAAATATCTTTACGCAGACTTGTTGTATATTGTGCTAATTTTAAGTATTTTACTTTATTCATTCCTTCAAATGCGACACTATCTGGTGACTATTTTGCTATTCTCTTGGATACAAAGGCAAAGTATAAAATCTCCACTGTAAACAAAAAAATCTTGATCCGCAAAAAAAATGGAATTAACTGTGAGACAAGAAAGGAATATAGAGATAATCACAGATGTGACTGTCTCCAACAAAAAGATACAGGAAGAAAAGAGATTAACTTTTATATCCAAATTTCAGAAAAAAAGTCTATACTGTAATTCTATAATGTAAAAGAAAACCATTTTTTCTTAGTTGTTTATACAGACAATTTCTTCGGATGAAAATTATCTGTTAGTGTTGTTAAAACGTCACCAATACTAAGTCTTAGCCTAAAGCTATAGAAATCAATTGACATCCTATCCAAAAACTGAAACATATTCTTGTCATCAAAGAGAGCGCTAAACGTGATGATTATCCCTTATATCAACATGAGACAAGGAAGTTCGTAAATACAAAAGTGACTTAAGACTATTAGAGGAAATGACATTAATACACTACTTACCATTCCTTTTATAGAATAAAACTTCTGCTTTAAGTTCCACTTGAGCTTGTAAAGCAGCTCTGATTTTTTGGCATTCATCGTTATCAGTATCCATTCCATAGAGAAAATTACAAGAACAACTTTTAGTCATAAGTTCAGAACGAGAGAACCCTGTTAATGCGCAGAAGCCATCACTGCAGTATACTATGGGATAATCTTTACTGCTTTGAGCGTTTCCAAGAATAAAGTTGCTTACTAAGACAAAAAAAAATACAAAAGATAATATCAGTAGAAAGAATTTTACTTGGTTTATGATGCTGCTGATAAAACTAATACACAATTTTTGCTAATACGTAATTATGATACAAACTTCAATGTTTTTACTATATAACAATAAGAATTAGATTGTATTGCCAAACTAATCGAATTTTGTAAATGAAAAACAAGATATCCTTTTCTATGGATCGGTTTGTACTTTAGCTGAGGAGGAACGTCAATAATTACTACTGTAATTAGATTTCGTAACAATGCTTAGACATATTTTTTCCCTTTCCTATTTTCCTTTCCATTTTATTCTCGGACTTTCCCATTTCTCTTACATTTTTCTTTATATTTCAAGAGCCCTGCTTTTACAGCAGAGAATGATTGTTATTTTTATCTTTCTTCTTTTTTAAACTGTTCCTTGTCTCAGCAACGTATTTTGCTTTATTTTTCGTAAAAGAAGGAAAATCTCTCTGTGTCTCTGTCTGTCTCTCTCTCTGTCTCTCTCTCTCTTTCTCTCTCTCTCTCTCTCTCTCTCTCTCTCTCTCTCTCTCTGTCACTCTCTCTCTCTTTCTCTTATTCTTTTTGTGTCTGATAATTTTTACTTTTTCCTTAGTTGCTCCTCTTCTGTGTCCTTACTACTTTCTATTCTTTATTTCATTCTTCCATTCCTGGTTTCTTGGTGTAATAGCAGGGTAAACAGGTAGACATTTCTTTCTTGGGTTTTTCTTCTGTCTTTTCTACTGTTCTTTTCACTACTTATACGTTTTCTTATTTCGTGCTCTCCAGTCAGCTTTTCTTTTCATCCTTTGCTTTTATGTCTGTTTTCGTCTGCTATGTTTGACATTACAGGAACGTTTTTTGAATTTGACTATCAGTAACGACAAAAATACATATTGTTGAGGGCATAATATAACTTGTAACTTGTCGTTAGCTCAGATCTCTGATTAGGATGTCATATAACAAAGATATTCTGAAAGAATGTGATTATTTTCTGTTTAAGCTTGAATTTCAAGTACATACAGATAAGGGAACAAAGTCTTTTGTCGCAGAAATTCTCAATCGTCTAATTTAGCAATCCTTAGATAATATATTGCCTTTTTTGTATCCAACAACTGGAGAAGCACACCATTCACTTATGTATTGGACCTATATACGTATAGGTCAAATACACACACAGATATATATATATATATATATAAATGGAGAGAGAGACAGAGAGAATTGTCTTTCAAGTGTTTGAATGCGTTACCATCGTTACCATCGTTACCATATTGAAATACTTGATAAGATCTGACGCAGTAAAAAATGAATGTTTAGAAACAATCACTGGCGTAGAATAGCTTATGGTCTTACATCCTGGCAAAGCAAGTAATCACAAGTAAAGTTCACTAGCAACCATTAACACGTCAGTAAACCTTTCTTTTTTCGTGCCTGCAGCTTTTGGAGGCAGAGTGACGTAAGGTAATTTGTCAATAATTTACAAAAAACAATCGTATCATAGTTTTAACTTTTTTTCTCTACCTCGAATAATAATCTGGCAACGCTGAAGTGATTTGAGATTTACAACTCAATGGCGGAACATTATACAGACAACTTAAATTTTGTGGTTTGATAATAGGTATTTTTCTTTACAAAATCTGGCCGAATGCCATTGCCATAACACACACTCGTAAAATTAATCTGAAGAGAATAGCGCACTTAATAGAGAAACAGTCTTCACGACATGGAGACTTGCCATCATAAACAACGTAATTCTTGCATTAGATTTGTGATGCCTTGATACAAACTAGAATTGAAAGTCCAGTGATGTAAAAAGACATCATGCTTTTACTAATAGCAGTAATGTATTCCCTTTTAATATCAACACTGAAGTTAAATAAAATGCATTTATGCATTATCTGTCCTCGGTTATTCCTGTCTGTTCAGATTTTTCAACGAAGCTTTTTTTACTGAAGGTGAATGAGAAAGCCTGTGACGATTTCTTGCTTTTCTCTTAAGTTTTATCTTGCGCGTTCCCTCTATCTGCTGATTATTTAAATAACCTGGGCAACTAAGTGCTAAAAAAATAAAACAATAATAGAACGGCTTATCTCTTAGTGCATCAGATTCATAAAGAAGTAGGAAGTCCATAGAACGTTTGAGAGGTACAAATTTTCATTTCCCAGCACATTTGTAATCTTTACTGCATAAAGTTTCCTTTAAAGAAATCTTTCTACTAAAATAGAAGCAATGACGTCAACACGTGGCCTCTGAGGTGGTCTAATCTGTTGGCATCATTATCTACCCAGGATCCTTCACGCTTCTATTCAGAAGTTTTCAGTTTATCACAGTAGTAAACACGAAACTTTGTTTACTTAATGCTAAACTCCAATTATATATGAACTTATTAAAAGAGTTATTCCAGGTACTGGATACTCCACTTGTATGGTCGACTAGAACAAGGGAGGAGCTTACCAGTTTTCATGGTGTTTGGAAACCTCTCAGATTCAGGTGAAAAATTCGAAAACGCAACATTAAAATACATTTTAGGTACTTATTATATCTTTCCAAGACTTTGTCTTTTCATCTGGGTTCGTCTCTTTGTCTCTGTCTGTCCGTCTGTCTGTCTGTTTGTCTGTTTATGTGCTAAATAAATCTAAAAGTTACGAACACGTGTGAATTGGAGAGTTGACAGTAACACAAGAAAGAACTGTTTTAAGTTTGGTGTTGATCAGTGAAAGTTTGGACGCTTTGAGTGCGTTTTTAAAGGTCCAACCCTGCTACAAACTAACAGCCTTTTGCAGGTGTAAAAGAAAATACAATGTTTGGCAACAAATGGTGCTATGTCTTAATTGGTTTACACACCTGTCTCATAAACGGGAGACGTCCGGTTTAAATTCGCGTAGTGTCTTCCTTTTTCATGCTTCTGTATGTTCAGTAATACTATCAAAATTAACACTAAATTTCAATAAATTTGAATATTTTTTTTTAATTTTTGACTCCAAAAAAAGTAAATAGCACATTAGCAACATATAAATACTACTACTTCCACGAAGGTTAAAGTCGAATGAAAAAAATGGTCCGTGGATAATTTAGGCATTATTATGGGGGTAATGTAACGTTCGGATGCTGCAGCGGATGAGGAATTTAAAATGCATATCACGGAAATTAAAAACCTGTGGAAAGAGATGAAAAGAATTAAGAAGCCGATTGAACACAAATAAAAAACAACTAAGTGCAAATAATTTGATAGAATATCTAAACTTGTGGACATATTATTGCTATTTACAATACACATAGGAACACCATTTGAACATCTACTAGCCAAAAGAGAAATGCTATTTTTTGTACAGAAAATTTATCAATTTATTTGATTTTGTTGATCGTCAGAGTTACCAGAGGAACATCCTGTTAATAAAAGGGAATCATGATGAAATTTTTAAAATTTCCAAATGAAGGTAGAACTTCGATCATACCTATGCACTACACACCCCTACCCCATAGTTGACATTTTTGAACCTCTAGTTAAAAAGAAAATAAATGAAGCTTTTACTGCATCTTCACAACCATCGGGCACAGAGTCCAAATGAAGAGTTGCCAGTTTTATCTGACGATCATCTTTCATCGTTAAATCTTGCGTCTTTAACATAGATATTAATACATGAATCAATCAACGAATACATTTGTTGGGCTAGTCTTAACTTTGACAAGCTACTTTATATATAACAAATTGTGGATGAGATTTTTAAGCTTTTCCACACTTATATCTCCTTTATTATGCGCATTATAATTAATTTTCAGTGGATTTCACAGCTTTTGTATATTTAATACAGGAATTCTAGACAAAGGAAATTGACGACGTTGTTTTATGAAAGTGGCCAGCCAGTTTAACACTCTAGCTTGCATAGGATCTGAAAACTTAGATTGGCTCTCATACAGTTTGATTAGTTTGTAAATAATATTTTCATAAAGAAATGCTGTGATAAATTTAAATGAAATCTGTAACAAATCAGTTTTTTGTTACGTTTTATGGTGAGTGCCTTTGACTAAGGGCAAGATAAATTCTCAGCAGTTTCGGAAAAACTGTGTTCTTTCACACATAAGATCATACTTCGAAATGTTGTCAACTTTTTGAATTTCCTGTAGCTGTTACTGTCTTAATTTTTCTAGTTTGTTGAGACCTCTTTTGTACTGCTTATCTAATATTCATATTGGGGGTAATGAAAGTCTTCTACCTATTAAAGTTGGAATTCATTTACTGGAGGCTCTTCGTCGTTGACTTCATTGCAATTAAACATTGTTTTATCTTTTTTGACTTGAAACTGAAATTCTTGCTGAAGTTTTTACAATAGCTATTAGTACTTTGGCATTCTTTGAGCTATATGAGAGAAATTTAATGTGGTTCACAATGGTTGCTTAGTTTTTAGTACTGATTTTCTTCTCTCAGTATGATTGTCAGAAAGAAGCCCATGTCCTTTCCTACAGTTGTAGATCCTATCACATAATCAAGCACCGACATAGCTAAAGCGATAATATATAACTTTGACAGCCTAGTTGTTATTATAAATTAATCAATGCTAATATCTTTCCTAACAATCTATGTAATAGTAACATACAAATCATGCCAGTATGACTAAACTGTAAATCATTTGTGTAGTACGAATGATGTAACAGATAAGTGTTAGGAAAAGAATATTGGCTACTGGCTCAGGCCATTCTACTACCTTGGCTTCTACTAAGATTCTAAAGCATCAATCATGAATATTAAAATACAACATTAGATTGGTAAATAGATTGGATAGGATTAACCCCTTTTATAAGTATTCCAACAACAGAGCCAGTTAAAGATTGTGAGAAAACGTAGATGCTACAAGCGTTTGGTAATATCAGTCCTGACAAGCAAAGACCATTCACACAATGTGCTCCTCATATCACACAAAATATTAACTACGTGGCAAGCCGTAGACAGCATACAATCATCAGTCAAGTTGATTAGACGGGTGGCCTGTAACCGTGAATGTATCAAATGGTTATTTATTATATGAGGACTAAAGATCTTTGTATGGTTAAAAATATGGAAAATCCGTCTTCCCCTTTAAATTTCAACAATTGTTAGAAGAAGGAGAAGAGAAATGAGAACCCACGTTTAGTTGGGCACTTATTAGGATTTTCACCGTCATAAAAAACCAGAAAATGGAAGTTCAGGGAAAATAATGATGTGGTATTATCACTGTGTATTGCTTTATAGTTTTACCATGGAGAAGTTTAAAACTGTTTACTACAAAAATGTTACAAATGAGTATTGACTGTTTATAAACTTTTGCTTCAAAAAGAATTACTTTGGTTTAGAATAAAACTAATAGAAGTCTACACCAACACCTCACTCGTTTGGGGTATGACATATTACAATGCTTTTAAAAAATAGATGGGCGACCTGCTTTTAAGCCTTCTTTATATTTTCCCATATAATAACAACCTACATGAAGAGGTCTGTGTTAAGAAACCACAAGAATAATTAAGGAAACTCAGATTTAGCGTATCTTTTGAATTTTACAGACTCCTGTTCACAGTGCTATAATTTAATCACTGACCTAAACAATACTTAGTAACAGTTAATACGTATCCTATAAGTTTCAACATGCTGATAAATTTATTGAAAAGGCAATACTAATGTACAGTCACTACCAAACGTTTAAGACCACTCATGGAAATACGTAGATTTCTCGGTATGAGATCGTATTGCATCATCCTTCTGTTGAGATTGCATCATACTCATTGTTTGCGCTCTGGTCGCTCATTACACGTACTTCTTTAACACTGCGGACATCTGAATCGATTTTACTTTGGAATTTTTTTCACTTTTTATACTTCTTATTGCTACAGAAATGGGTCGAAAAAAGTCCCTCAGTGAAGTTCAAAGAGGTCAAGTTGTTGCTCTGCATAGAGAAAGACTATCTGAAAGGAATATTTCTACGAACTTGAAAGTCAGCAAAACTGCAGTCCACCAAGCAGTTAAAAAGTATCAGCAGTATGGCTGCTACAAAGACTTACATCGGAGTG
>RDPX01000114.1:431550-451338 GCA_003991215.1 Morbakka virulenta | reverse complement strand
TCGCCACTTCTTTGCTCTTTATTGTTCAGTTATTGTCATACACCCTTCTTTGCTCAGTAATGTTCAGTTATTTTCTTAGACACTTCTTTGCTCCGTAATGTTCAGTTATTTTTATAGACACTTCTTTTCTCAGTAATGTGCAGTTATTTTTATAGACACTTCTTTGCTTAGTAATGTTCAGTTACGTTTGTAGACACTTCTTTGCTCAGTAATGTTCAGTTACTTTTATAAACACTTCTTTGCTCAGCAATAACATAAAATAAATGAAATACTAGGCTCGCGCTTACAGACTGCAGGTTTTTCAGTCTTGTTAATACCTACATTTTCCCTTAATTTGTTTTATATTTTTTCCAATGAGTCCTTTTTCACAAATTGTAATATCTACTCTTACTTCATATTTTTCAGAATTGCTACCGGCTGCTGCTTTAACTTATCGCTTAAAATTTTTAATATCTACATAACCTGAGGTCTATTTTGCTGCTTTTCTACTCTAGGCATTTTCTATTGTTTCATTTCAACTAATCAGGAGTAATGACTTCACAATGCTGCCAATATTAAGTTTCATTTTTTGCAAAAGCCAGAAGATCAAAAGGTTTGCATGATTGGAAAAACGTACATAAAAACATATCTAATTAAATAATTCAATAGTCAATCCAGGTATATATTTTCTGTTTGTAAACTTTACTTTAGATTAATTCCAGTATTTGGCACGTAAAATCTACGTGGAACTGTTTCTTTACATGTAGTTAGCTACATATCACAAGAGCTCTTCGTTCTGTTTTGATATACTGACAATCTTCTCTAAACCGTGCCTCCGTGTGTAAATACCAAAAGATCTCTTTTAACTCTCATATCCTCTAGGTAAGTGACACTGCTTAATTAATAATAATCGTAAGGCATAGTTATTATGTTGGATACAGGTAAACTTGTTTTTAATAATACTTTATCGTGACACAGTAAAATTTAGGCAGTAGTGACTGAGTGATAAAAATTAACATCTTACATGAAAGTTGTATCCATGGTATGATGAGTAATTGAACATATTTCAAAGCATTAGCATCATCATCAGTAATTTGTAATTATTTGTAAATATTGTTTATTCCTTTGAATCAAATAAAGGAAACGATGTAGTAAATATATCAATGATCAGAAAATACAGATCAACGACAGTGTGTGACCATTCAGATTGGTTACAACATGATGGTGAGCTTTTGGCCTTTCCTCACTTTAATTGGTGGCCGAATAGGTTCTTCCCAAATAGCTTCTAGGGTTAATCCATATTGTTCACGCTTAAAAAAACCTAGATTAAAGAAAATATAAGTCATGATCTATACTTTACCCCTTTTATTGTGCTAATAAAAGAAATAAATAATATTATTATGTATTGCTGAGGATGATGCTAATGCATAGAAATATATTCAATTACTCATTATGTCACGGATATCACTTTCATTACACTATTAACAATAATGCTACTTTCGTAGCGCTTACTGACAACCGAAATTCATGGAAATGATAAATGGTCTGTATTCCGCCGAGACCAGAAATTGTTCCAGAAACTTTTTGGCTAACAGTTTTTCCATAACGTTTCTTGATAATTGTATTAAAGCAGACATCACATTTCAATTTGGAAGACTTTAAACACAGAACAATGGATGTCTTGATAACGGATCTGTTCATGAGATCTAGAAGAAGCTGGTTAGAAAAGAACTAGTGAAAACAGGTAAAGATTTAAAATCAATTCTATCGAACCTAGAGGACAGGAAACAAATAGCAAACGGATTCAGTTTCAGAAAATTTACTCGTATCAGTGGCTTTTCACAGTCTTCTTAGGGCTCGAATCTAACTCTCAAAGATAAAGGAAACACAAAAAAAAACTTTGTGGCATATCAAAATTTGTTTCAAATATATGCCATTTGAAACAAAAAAAAACTATTCACGTTTTCACAGGAAAAAGAGAAACCTTTGTTCAGCGTGGATAATACAGTTATGACGTATGGGTTGGACGAAATACCACCAGATTATGTACTACAGACTTTATCGCTGGGTCCTTGAATCCTGTTATCGATAAATTTCAACCGAATGATATCCTGGCAGAACTAGACGGATTTCTTCATTTTTGTAAAACTAATGAAGTTGATAGAAAGATAGTATCAGATATTAATGTCAAGACAATTATGTTAAGAAATTGAAAAAACAGAAAACGTCCCGCAACATCATTATGGCTCAGAAATACCCCAAGGAATGCAAATTGATTACAGCACCTTTTGATAAAGGAATGGGGATATGTCTATTGAAATGTGAAAGGTACGAGGCTAAACTGCTGGACATTCTTAACCTTTACCATTCTTAACATTCTTAACTTAATTTTACCGCAATTTGATAAAGAGCTACCAACAAGAACAAACACAAAATATCCTATGTCAAAAGAATATAAGAGGATCGATAATAGGTTAAAAGAACTATTGCATGAAGGGAAAATTGATAATGAGCTGTACGAGAAGCTTCATACCAGGGGCAGCCAACCAGCTAGTTTATACGGTCTAACCAAGGTACACACAACCACAACATACCAGTCAGACCAGTCCTGTCCATGCCTGGATCACCATACCACAAGATCGTCAAAAAATGTACTGAGTGGTTCTCGGCCGTAGAGGAACGCAAGATTCAATCAAATACAAAGCTGATTTGTCATTTTTTACATTCGGTAGAACTGTCAGATTGTGAGTTTTGACGTTAGATCATTATATACCAACGTATTAGTAACTGAAGCCACACAGGAATGTACAGAGCTGCAATATTCATGGACGTATACAATTCAAAATCTCAACATCGTGTTGTCACCATTCTGATTGGTCACACACTGTCGTTGATATATATTTTCTGATCAGTTTTTCACTGCATTGTTTCTTTCCTTTTTATTCAAAGGAAAAAACGATATTTACAAATAATTATTAATTGCTGATTGTGATACTGATGCATTGAAATTCAAATCGACATCTTACCATACAATAACTTACTGGTTCGAACCTTAATTACGTCCCTGGAAATACAGAACAAAGTTCCCTTTCTTTGTTATTAGTGAGGTAATATTGAATTTCTATATGCAAAGAAATGAACCAATGAAAATTTTTTTGAAAGTAAAAAGAAAAAAATTCAAGAGTGCTGAAATGCCTGCCAGCCTTGTTTAGGGTAAAACGGATTTAAAAAATTATTAAAAGATAGGCATTTATAGCACATTTCCATCAGTGGGGAAAATGTGTGTTTACAGTACGTATTGTTTTATCTCTCAAGTTCGTTTCTTACTGATCGTCTGTTAAATTCAATAAATCATACAATGTAAAACACCCCAGTGTTATGATTTATGTCTGATTTTCAAGAATTTAGCAAGTATATTAATTTATTGGGCTATCTAGTAATACTAAAACAATTAAAGCGTAGGTTACTGCAGGTATTGCTAAAAGACATTGTCAGAACTCAAAATATAAAAACATTCTTTAAAACATTACTTCAGTACCGAAAATTATTAATCAGCAGACAGGTGGGTACAAATAAGTGGTCAAGAAAAAGAATCTGAAATATTTTGAAAAAAATGCGGTACCGTAATTATTAGATTAAGCTCACGTTGCACTTAAATAATTCTGGGGATTCTAAAGAGTGCCTGTATTTGAGGGAGTGGAAAAGTCAGTAAACTTACAAGCACTAAATGCAATATTTTAGTGCATTTATTCTTGACCTTACTTTGAAAAAAGGATGCGAATGTTGAAAAGGAAATCTGCCAAAGAGGGTGTTAATCGAGGGAGTGCACTTACTAACTTTTATGGGTTCCATATGGTGCGCTTATTCCAGGGGTGTGCTTATTCGAGTGAGGTGGGGTAAATCGAATAATTACGGTATTCTATTTCCGTGGGACATAGTTGCATTTAGAAACATGCAGAATCCTTGGGATGTACTTTAACCTTTGTAATTGATGACCTTTACTAGCATAGCCCCTTATCATTTTCTAAAATATACTTACGTAAATAGCAGGTTATTATTTAGTTAAAGGTTTATCGATGACGCTGAGTCTCAGCAAAGCTGGAAAATCAGTTTACTCATGCTTACATCAAGTTTAAGGGATTATGTTATAATTGAAATCTTCAACGTTTTAAGCAGTAAGGGAAACAATCATTCAATTTCCCGTTTAATCGAGAGGCATAATTATCCTTAAACTAGGTATTTTCAAATTCAAAAGACAGCTCAAATGGAAAAATGACCTTACTAGTGGTTCAATACATTATTATCTACACTTTGATAGCAACAACAATATATCCTTAAAATAACGACTTGAATATTTTGACTGGTAATGAAAAAGAATAATGATTTTACTTCAGGTATCATGTTGTTTGAATAAAGAAATATGTTAACTCTTTTTAGAGCAGGTTCAAGTCAATAGCATATAAAGCACTTTAGCGACATGTTTTGTCCATTATTTCAATTAAAGTTGAAAACAATTTTGAGAATAGTATATATTTCTTTGAAAGTGATAATATCTTTAAGGGAGTTTCGTGACATTGGGTATAATCAGTACAATTAGAAGGGGCTAAAATAAAGGTGTAATGGTTGGAAAATGTTAATTTGAATTAATTTAGAGGGATTTGAGGTAAAAACAATTTTTTTTTCTTATTGAGAAAATATTATGGCTTTTGGAATTAGGTACATAGCCAGTCGTGGTATTTTGGGCCTTGGAAATTAAATATACTTTTTGGGACAGATTGTATCCGTTGATTCACTTTGACGTCGAAAGTCGACGAATTAAGCAAAATCAAACATTATTTATCCCAGGAAAAAAGCAATAAAGCCTATACTATGAAGAAAAGAATTGTTTTCTTCAAATCACATTAAACTATATAGTGTTAGTAGAGAGAATTGACACAAAAAAATAAAAGAGTTGTGATCTATTAAGTTTAAAGACTTCGATGAAAATCATACTATGACCAATTTAATAAACCTATGTACTATGTATCGGTACTGACTATATTTATCTTACATAATTTTAAGAATTAAAGCAAATACCAGCACTTTAACTTAAACATGACCTTAGAGGGATCAGAGGAGACATTTTACAAAAACAGGACGAAGCAATTAAGTACAGGGAGAGACTCCGGCATAGCACATTAACTTTAACATGCCCTTAGAGGGTTAAGAGACGCAAAAACTGAACCAAGTAATTAAGTGCAGGGACTCTAGCATAAAAGTACTTCTTCTTCCATGGTGCCAACTTGAAACAAGCTTATGCGAAACACTCTTACATTGAAATGCGCCGCCATTGTTGGAGGTCTGGAGCTTCATTCCAAAGCTCTCTGTTGGCCTTGAAATTGTATTGAAATTGATGCACATACGATTTTCTCTGTCTACCACGAACGTTCTTTCCGTCAGTTCGGTCACTGAGGAAAATGTTCTGTAGCTTCCTTTTTCTGATGTTATGACCAAGAAATTTCCATTGACTTGACTCTATCACTTTAAGTCATTCTCTTTCTCCCCAAACACATAGTAGGACTTCGATGTTTGTTACTTTGTTAGTATGGGAATTTCGGATCACGCGGCGGTAAAGCCCCATCTTTGCGGTTTCTGTTTCTCCGTGTTTCTGCATTGAGTATGCACATTGCTGCTCCATAAAGGAGGTCCTACCAGACAAAGGCTTATAAGGAGACAGAGTTTAATGTTCAGTGAAAGTTTTCGATTGGTAAAGATAGCCCTGTTGTTGAATACAGTTTTTGCAGTGTCTATTCTTCGCTTAGTTTCTCTTTTAATATTACCACTGGCTGTGATGTAAAATCCAAGATAATCAAAGTACTACCAAGTCTCATAATATTGTAAACCGTCACATTTATTTTTGCTGGTGAAAGTTAAAAGACAAGTGCACTTGTAAAGATGTGGAAGAGATGTTAAAATGGGCGTGGGCGTCTATGAAAAAAGGGGAAACTGTAAGCAGTGAAAAATATATTTGTTTCTGGAAAATATCATAGCTTTTTTGAGCGAAGGTTTTACAATTCCTTCCTTAAGAAAAATAAAATGTAAATAATAAGTGTAAATAATTTGTCAATTAACTAGAGAGAATAAATTGTGGTGAAAGCTTTTACAGGAAGATTGATTATGGATGGAAATTGGTTTAAGTAAATTCTTTTAAGGTTTAGTTTTAATTGAGATAAAAAGTGGATAATGAAATAAGGATATTTTGATATGTACTAGGTGGCATGAAAAAGCAGCAAATGAAAATGCAGCACAACAGACATTATTGGACGCTGTATACGAAGTAACATCACAATTATTTTTCTGTGGAAACTTCCAAGCTCTCGATCTAAAAAATTCAAAAGGCACTGAAAAACAGACCTGTTATATAATTTTCTCTGCGGATGTTTTACTAAGTGTAAGTCACTTTAGTCCCCTTAGCAGCTCTAAAAAGGTTAAATATCTGCCAAGAACCTCCAATATAAAACTAAGCAGTTATACCTAGCAGTCATCCTTAATAATGCTTTCTTTAATCTGAGATATAAATTAAATCTTCTAAAAGAAATTTTAAGAAAGGAACTGTCATTTGCCTTTTATTACCCATGCATGTCAGAACAGAGGTCATTTCAGAGAGCATCCTTGTCTGTAGTGCATAAAACCAAGAAATGCTAAGCCCAGAAGAAAACATTTTGCAAATCTACCATCTACAATAAAGGGCATAACTAAAGAAAACAGGGAACGTGGAATCCAGCAGGTGTAGTTCTCAGGAAAAAAGGCGATGTAAAATTTTATAAGGATCAATTTCTGGTATTGGATGCAAAATTGCGACATCGCAGATATATACCAACATTCATACAAACATACATACATACATATCTATATACATAAATACATTCACACATAAATATACAGTCACTACCAAAAGTTTAAGACCACCCTTAATTTTGACTCTGAAATGACACAACTGATTATATATCTATATTAAAACTGATTTATTATGGATAATATTTCCTTTACACACAAATCTCATATTTTTTAGTAACTTTTGATTAAATTTGTATCCATATTTAAAGTTGTTTACTTGATATTCAGTATTTGGTGGGTCCACCACCACTTTTAATTATTGCCTGCAGGCGTCTTGGCATACTGTGTACTAGATTTCTGCAGTATTCCTGCGAGATTTCTTTCACCCACACTTCTTTTATCGCTTCCACAAGGTCCTTAGCACTTGATGGCTGTTTCTGGGAAACTTTATCTTTCATTTCCGTCTACAGATTCTCTATTGGATTCAGGTCAGGGCTGTTGCCCGGCCAATCCAGAACATGAATCCTGTTCTCAGTCAGAAAAGTCATAGCAACTTTTGATCGGTGACAAGGGGCACCGTCCTGCATGAATATAGTACATTTATGTATGTCCATGTGAATTTTTAGCTTATCCGACAGCAATTCAACGTACCGCAGACCATTCATAGTTGTTCCAGATGGCAAAAAATACAACCCAGCAACTCCATTTTCCGAAATTGCACCCCATATCATTTGACTTGGAGGGTGTTTCATCGAAGAAATCGTGTATTTTTCATTGAATCTCGTTCCAGGTGGCCGGCGAACATGTCGTTTCCTCACCACAAACTGCTGTAGAGTGGACTCGTCCGAGAACATGACTTTACCCCACTGTGCTGGTGTCCAGTTCTGGTACTTCTTAGCGAAGGCTAATCGTTTTGCCTTCATTACCGGTGTCAGGCGTGGTTTTCTGGCAGGCTTGTAGGATTTTAGACCGAATTCGTGTGAAAGACGTCTGGAAACAGTCATGCGACTTACACTCACACCTCTTTCCACCAAATTAGCTCGAATTTTGTTGATGGAACTCATTGGTGACCTCGTAACTATCCTTTTCATCAGGTGGTCATCTCTTACAGTGGTTTTTCTTGGCCTTCCACTCCGATGTAAGTCTTTGTGGCAGCCATACTGCTCATACTTTTTAACTGCTTGGTGGACTGCAGTTTTGCTGACTTTCAATTTCGTAGAAATATTCCTTTCAGATAGTCCTTCTCTATGCAGAGCAACAATTTGACCTCTTTGAACTTCACTGAGGGACTTTTTTCGACCCATTTCTGTAGCAATAAGAAGTATAAAAAGTGAAAAAAATTCCAAAGTAAAATCGATTCAGATGTCCGCAGTGTTAAAGAAGAACGTGTAATGAGCGACCAGAGCGCAAACAATGAGTATGATGCAATCTCAACAGAAGGATGATGCAATACGATCTCATACCGAGAAATCTACGTATTTCCATGAGTGGTCTTAAACTTTTGGTAGTGACTGTACACATAAATACATACATATATACGTACATACACACCTACGTACATGTACACACATAAAATTACAAACATACATATATACATATATATATATATACATTCATACGTACATACATACATACATACATACATACATACATACATACATACATACGTGCATAGAAACAGGGCAGGATCCAAAGATGACATGTATCTTGCATCTCAAAAACAGTTTAAATGAAAATATCTATTAGTCATATATTTGAAATAATTAATTTTCAAGCTTTTTGGTCATAGTAAACAAAATTTTAATACCGTAATCAACTAAACGGAAGTTTCGAAGTCAAAGAGAATTCATGATTACATATTTTGCAAAATTGTTTGGCAGGTGATATAATGTAAAATAATATTAGTACTGTACGTTTTGGAAAGCAAAAAGGGCCGTGTAAAATTGGCTTTTGGCATACATATTCAAGAACTCCAGAACGGTGTGAATAATCGCTAGAAAACACGAAAGTAATTTTTTGTTTAATTAAGAATAGAATACTTTTACTCATTTGGTAAATAACAAAATGAATGATAGAACACCAATACAGCTGGCAATAGTAGTGGTCTTGGAGGTCAGGGATATTTTAAATATCTGGGGTCAACGATACAAAGCAATGGAGTAAGTGCCACTGAAGTTAAAAAAAGAATACAATCTCGGTGCAGAAGCTGGAATAAAACAACGAAAGAATTGTGTAAAGAGAGAGTTTTAGTGAAAGTGATTGGAAAAGTTACTAAAACAGAAGTTTTGCCGGTTGTGATGTGCGGAATAGAAAGGGAACCAATAATTTTCATTAAGGAAGAAGAACACTGAAAAAATTAGCATGTTGTATTGGTCGATGGGAGTGAAGAGAATGGACATAATTAGAAATAAGATGATGGGAAGAACAATCCATATTGAAGAAATAGCAGGGAAAGTAAGAGATGTTCGGCTTGGATGGCACAGCCATGTGCAGAGGAGAGAGGATAGCTATGTATAGGGGAGAGTGATGAGTATTGGAGTACCAAAAAGAAGAAAGAGAGGAAGGCTAGAGAAAAAGTGGCTAGACAGTGTGAAGGAGGACATAAGGACTGTAGAATAGAACCAGGAGACGAACACGATCGAGCATAGTGAAAAGGGAAGACTTGTTGTGGGGACCCCTGAAGAAGGGAGCAACCGAAAGGACAGAAAGAAGAAGATGAAGAAGAAGAATAGAATTTATTCTGTTTAGCTTTTAATCTCCAATATTTGTAGGCGAGTTCTAACAATTATTATCACCCTATTGTTTAAAGCTATTAAAGACATTTATCTAAGTAGTATTGGTGGGTTAATGTAACGGGGGTGCCCTAGGCTTTTTTGACATCAAATTTGCTCTTTAATCTAATATATATATATATAATGCGGAGCTCACTGCACTCTGACAGTATCCCACAATAACTTCTTAAGCTGTGTTTGCTCCGGCAACATGGCGTGAGAGTTATGTCTCAGAAGCTATGTGCTGCACTGATGAACCCACAAAGGGCGAAACAGTATTGTCTGCAGATTGAGTATATAAATATATATATATATATATATATATATATATATATATATACACACACATATTTAAATACGTTTATTAACCCTCAGCCTCGAGTGGCTTGATGTTTGACGACTCACTAGTACATGAAAAAAGTTATTTCATATTTATACAGAGNATATTGAAGAAATAGCAGGGAAAGTAAGAGATGTTCGGCTTGGATGGCACAGCCATGTGCAGAGGAGAGAGGATAGCTATGTATAGGGGAGAGTGATGAGTATTGGAGTACCAAAAAGAAGAAAGAGAGGAAGGCTAGAGAAAAAGTGGCTAGACAGTGTGAAGGAGGACATAAGGACTGTAGAATAGAACCAGGAGACGAACACGATCGAGCATAGTGAAAAGGGAAGACTTGTTGTGGGGACCCCTGAAGAAGGGAGCAACCGAAAGGACAGAAAGAAGAAGATGAAGAAGAAGAATAGAATTATTCTGTTTAGCTTTTAATCTCTAATATTTGTAGGCGAGTTCTAACAATTATTATCACCCTATTGTTTAAAGCTATTAAAGACATTTATCTAAGTAGTATTGGTGGGTTAATGTAACGGGGGTGCCCTAGGCTTTTTTGACATCAAATTTGCTCTTTAATCTAATATATATATATATATATATATATATAATGTGGAGCTCACTGCGCATGCGTAGTTTGAGCACTCTGACAGTATCCCACAATAACTTCTTAAGCTGTGTTTGCTCCGGCGACATGGCGTGAGAGTTATGTCTCAGAAGCTATGTGCTGCACTGATGAACCCACAAAGGGCGAAAGAGTACTCTCTGTAGATTGAGTATATATATATATATATATATATATATATATATATATATATATACACATATTTAAATACGTTTATTAACCCTCAGCCTCGAGTGGCTTGATGTTTGACGACTCACTAGTACATGAAAAAAGTTATTTCATATTTATACAGAGTAAACAATTCAATAATAACATTTATACGCTATATACAATAAAATGTTTGTTTCTCGATGAGTCCTGTAAAAGTATTCTAATTAAATTTTTACTGTTTTTACAAATTGAAGAGCAATGAAATTCTAAAATTCTTTATTATCAAGATTTTTAAGGGTGATTAACAGCAAAGGGTACTTATCGTTGAGTCGAATTACCCGCAAATATTTTCCTTGACGAGAAAGGCAGCCCTAACTCGACAGGATTGAAATACTTCTATTAAATACTGTTATTTCTTTAGATAGACCTGGCACATAATTACTGTAATTCTCAAAAATCACGTTAGCTAAGATCTTTCAAGGTCTACGAAAGAAATATCGGTACCTTTGAGAGCAATTAAAATAATCGGATGTGATCGTACTTTAGATCAAATTGACAGTATCCTTTTAGTGTTGAAAGATTGTCCTTCTTTGAATTTATCAGTGATTACTTGAAGACTTATTAAACCACTCTGACTAAATATTTCAAAAAAGAAGATAATTAATCGACGATGATTCAGCTGACTGCCAGCTGTAATTTTAACCTTGTTATTAATTTATATTCTAAAAGCCATTGGCAAAGCTACATATTTAAATATGAGGGTTCTAAGCAGTAATCATTTTTGTGAAAAAATGTAGGTACGCTGTTTTTTTAACCAATTTTTACATATTTGGTTACGGTCCTCAAAAAGGTACAGCACAAATAGGTAATAAAGTCACCTATTGCCAGTGCTACCTGCCAAAAAACCTATAAAGATGGAGAAAAATAAGACCTCGATGTAGCCAATAGTTATTGATAAGGGTAGGTATAGATTATTCTAAAAAAACTACTGCACAAATAGGTAATAAAGTCACCTATTGCCAGTGCTACCTGCCAAAAAACCTATAAAGATGGAGAAAAATAAGACCTCGATGTAGCCAATAGTTATTGATAAGGGTAGGTATAGATTATTCTAAAAAAAATACTGCACAAATAGGTAATAAAGTCACCTATTGCCAGTGCTACCTGCCAAAAAACCTATAAAGATGGAGAAAAATAAGACCTCGATGTAGCCAATAGTTATTGATAAGGGTAGGTATAGTTATTTTTTTAAAAAAACTACTGCACAAATAGGTAATAAAGTCACCTATTGCCAGTGCTACCTGCAAAAAAACCTATAAAGATGGAGAAAAATAAGACCTCGATGTAGCCAATAGTTATTGATAAGGGTAGGTATAGATTATTCTAAAAAAACTACTCAAATACTGCTTCGTTTCTGGTGTAACTTTAATAATTTTTGAGCTCTCTCATTAATGACGTCGGTTAAATGGCTACAGTAGGCTTTTATGTGAATAAAGAACCATCTCTATACTTCATTAATTAAAAAATAATAATCTGCGGTGCATTTTATCCAGGGAAGGGGGTGGGGGTAGGTAAAAAAGTGTGAAAATATATTTAATTTTTGCGCTTAAAATCCACCAACACAATCAAATACACCTTTACCTGCATGCACTATCAAGGATTTTAGCTTGTCATTGCACGAGTCAAACCAAAATCCTTGCTATGTACAATCTGGCAACATCCTTGATATGTACAATCTATGGGATTGTTTCAGCTACTTAAACAATATTACACAGTTAAGTTTGCTCCAAGTCATTTTGCTGTTTTAACTTTGATAAGAATAGGACAAAAGGCTCTGACCGAAATCAATTTGATTTTTGAGTATTGTAAAAGGTTTTTCTTGTAATAATAATATATCAACTAGAAATTAAATGTTAGATAAATTACAAAATGAGAAGGAGTTGAGGCTTAGTGGTTAGTGCAGTTGTCTAGTAACCAACGGTAAGGCAAAAAAAACCCCAAACAAATAAGACAATGAATGCTCTTACTTGAAGTAAAGAGTGAGATGACCATATAAGACCGTAACGTTTGATTTGTTAGCTTGTTGGATTTAAATTCTATTCAGAGGTAATAGTGTGGAAGTATGGGTCATTCACCCATTATGGCTGGCATGTTGTGCCTTACATCAAAGAAAGCCTACAAAATATTATAGCGTATAATAATACAAAGCAACTTATCCCCCCTGTGAAATGAATTTTCTGACAATATTCTACTTAATATTTGAAGGATAAATGTATATGGACATATATTAACAAGACCAGTTACTATTCCTTGTCATTTTCTATTCACTTTCACTGCACGGTCTATGAGCCAAATATCCCTCCTCTTTCTTTACTAAGATGAAAGAAAACTGCAAGCTATTGAACGAAGAATTTTTTCACCTGAGTTGGGTGAAATATATAAAAATGTATAAAATTTCACCAATTTTCCTTTGGAGGAAGAAAGAGTTGGTTTAAATATAGATTCTTTTAAAGTAGTGTGACCTCTGGTGGATGGATAGAGAAATGATTAATTACTACCAAAAGTTGTCTTACTGGATCTCCAAAGGTTTTTGTTGACTGAACCATTCGTGTTAGTATAACTAATGTATCTTCCCTGTGAGCAAGAAAAAAAATTGATTTCTTATGAAGGTCCATCCATTTATATTTTTGACCTTGCTGTGTTATAGACATTGATAAATCACAGCTTTTTGCTTTCTGAGTTGTACTATAGTTATTTCAAAGTAACACTAAATAATAGGAGATATCTGCTTCACTGTTATATTCGCAAATTTGAGAATAATTGAGATTTAATTTTAAAAAGCAGTTTTACACCAGTGGCTTGCAAGCATCCATCAAGTGTTAGATTTGGGGAGTGAAATTCCATATTTGATATCATCTGAATTCATGTGATGGCTCGTACTGTTATTCAAACGTAGGTTTGTATAAACACCAGAGACTAATCTCAAGCTGTTTAACTAAACCTTTGTTCGAATTTTCAATATGCATGCATTTTTTTGTGCAATGTTGAAGCTTCATACCTCTTCCTATAATTTTTACCAATTTTTAACATTTAATGCATTGTGCACCAAGGACATACTCAAAGTTATCACATTTGACCATCACCGTTATCTTGTGTTTTTTTTCTTGATTAGTTCTAGGCTGTGGAGGTAAAACATACTTTGTGAGGTTAAACATAGCTGTTTAACCTCACAAAGTAAACACCCAAGAATAATAAGACAAAATTATTTTAAGTAAATAAATATTCATAAAATAAATACAGGTCTTGAAATGCTTGAAGTAACTCACTGACATGTACTGAGCGCGTCTTCAAATACATTCATGTAAGTATTTAATTAATGTTGCAATAAATAATTTTCATAACAATAACTGGAACGAAAAAGTCCTTGAAACAGACACAGAAGATTGGTGGTGATGAAAGGTGGAAGTGGTTCAGGAATAGCGGAGTTTTTGAATGGAGACAAAAATTCTGATTTTCGTTCTCAAAAGAGAGTCCCCAGAAAAAATGTCATCAAAGTTAGCTTTGACAAGATATAGAAGAACAGCCATTGTAGGATATGTGGCGTGATTGATGGCATTATCAGTAGTTTAACTAGCCCTTTGTACAATGATGCAACTGCTTCACAAAGAAGCCTTCATTTTGGAGAGGGGCGAACAGGGCAACTACCATTCGGACAAATGTCTTCAAAATCATGGGCATCAAAATCAATGTGAGTCTTTGACATGTGACAGTCTTTGATATACATTCCTGGGTATTACCGACATTGATACAGCAACTTTCAAAATTTCTCTCGTCAGTATGTACATAATAAATGCACTATTTTTTAGAGGAAGAAGACGTTGAGTACTGGCTGGTTAGATGGCACGCGGGAAGTAGGTGCCGTTTGGAGATCTTCGGATGCCACTCTGAGAAGATGAGCTGGCTGGCTTACAGCCCTCAGAATGTGATCGCTTTTGCGAAACTCAGTTTGGATCTCAACGCGGGCTCCTAAAGCTACCCATATCTACTGCTACTACTATTACTACTAGCACTACTACTAGTAGTACTACTACTACTATTACTACTACTAACTAATAATAATAATAATAATAATAATAGTACAGCGATCCAAAATAAATACAAAACCAGTATGGCTAAAATTAATCGAAAAAAGTGGAAGTTGAGATTAATGTTGCTGTTATGTTGTATCTAGCCTCAAAAGTTTCCTATAGCTTTATACAAGATTAAAATGGATTTTTCATTATCCACTTATTCTCATTGCGGGAGCAAAAACTCCAAGCTGGTACAGTTAAACCTTTTATAAACAATCATGCAACTTTTACTTTTTGTTTTATCTATCCATCTATCCATCTATCTATCTATCTATCCATCTATCTATCTTTCCATCTATCTATCTATCCATCTATCTATCCATCTATCTATTTATCTATATATCCACCTATCTATCTATCTATCTATCTATCTATCTATCTATCTATATATATATATATATAAGTACCATGCAGTTGATACCAATGGTATTATGCTATGTATAAATAATACCCAATTAACAAAATGCGTTTAATTGCTAAAGCTATAAAAAAAAGAGAGGAAAAGACAAATGTATTTTGTGGTCAAAAGAAAGAACACCTATCCCTTTTCAAAGAGATCTTCTTTTTTGTTGAAAAATCTAAATTTCCTTTCAACTTACGGTACAGACTGTTAAGCAATGGAAACCAGTGAAAGTCAACTTCTTGGATAATAATGTTAAAACAAACCCAGCACTAATAACAAGGAAGACACAACAATCACCAATTTTCTCTTCGTATTACAAATTTTAATGCAAGTAAAACACAAAAATCAGCTATTATTTTTTCTCTCTAATATAATTAAAGCAAATTGCTTGAATTTGGAATCAACATTATGTCATGTTATAAGATTATTTCTGCTTTTTATTAACCTTGTCAATATGCAGTTGTTTTTTAGATAAATAGAGTCTATAGCTGCTATGTATATTTCAATCAAAACCCTCTTGTAACCTGTTTTGCAGAAAAAACTAAACAGAAACAGTAGTAATTTTCTTTGTTAAGAAGATCAATGTATGAAACAAGAGGTTTTTTACCGTTTGTCCTAAATTAAAATATAATTATTTAATCAAAGAAGCTGCAGGTAAATTCTTATCAGTTTGGTACAACTAATGGCGGCCTAATATGGCTTACTATATAATAGACCAGATGATATTCAAAAGGAAGATTCAGAAAAAGCGAGATAACAAAACCTCAGAAGGATACTCAGTGTCACACGGAGAGACAGAATAACACATAAAGAGATTCTAAGAAATTCAGGCTAGAAGGTTACGTTCTAGCCCTATCTGCTCTATCATATAAGCCATGCACAGGAAAGAGAAAAAACAGGCCAATTACGACATGGAAAGGTACCTTCAACGAAGATTGCGTGCCGCGGTGCAAGAGACTGGTGAAAAGACTGGGATACAGAAGTGTTGAGTGCTGACTGAGCAAGATGGCATCTGTTTGGTGCCTGATGTCCTGCTCAGGAAAGGAGGTCCTAAGGTCTAAAGTATGAATATCCACAGGGCTACGCTTAAAGAAAATACTTTTCCTCTCGTTGAGCAATTGGAATGCTACAAAGTACGGCTCAAAATCCATGTGTACCAGACAATTAAAAATTTTTGTAAAAGGCAAAGTCCGAAAATGAACATTTCCAAGATTTCAAAATATCAAATACATTGAATTAAAATATTTTGATGAATAAAAAGATATTATTTTTAATCCACGTATTTGATATTTTGAAATCTTGGAAATGTTCGTATTCAGACTTTGCTTTTTACTTTAAGTACGGGTAAAGTACATGATTTTACGGACGCATCTTTAGCCGTGATATTTAATGCAGCCAGTCGTAAGATTCGGTATTTTTAATTCTAAGGGTATCTCTTTTTGTTATTTTTTACTTCTTTTTTGTTTTCAAAGCGGGTGAGAATTCCCTTATTAGATAAAATGATTTTATTTATATGATACATATCGCATCTAGATGTAACATTCGCTTAAAATGAAAGATCTTAAAACTTCTCTTAGCTCCATTAAAACAAAATACCCGCCAATAAAAAAAAGACAGTTTAAGTTGAAATTATCTACGCTAGGCTTTTTTTTCTAGGAAAAAGGATAGAATAACGAAGGGGATTGGAATAAACAGTGTGTGTGTGTGTGTGTTTGGGGGGGGGGGGGATCTTAAAAAAATCTAAATTCTGACGACTGTTTATTTGAAGTTGATACTTTTAAAATATCTTAAGGGAAAACAAGAAACAATAATAACATTTTGGATCAGATACTTGTGCCAATAAATAAGCGCATGGACGATAAAAATATAATCGAGAACTTTTAAAGGATTTCAACGATAACCCCCTATCTTAACAGCATATTTCTCTGTCCACTCATTTCCTTTGCTTCATCTCATGCTCATTCACTGTCAATAAAAGTCCTAAAGGTATCAGAAATTCTAAAAAAAATAATTGTCCCAGAAAAACTTTTAATTTAAATAGAAATTTTCGGAAAGAATTTTAAAAAAATCGAAACTTATTTCAAGAAGCGATGAGGTTGCGATAGGAGCAGGGGTTGATAAAATGTTCAAAATTAATTGGACGGAAAAGAAAATATTTTAAGCCTCGAGCGTATTTCATTGTTAATATAAATTAAATAGTTGTTTTCCCTAAAAGTTAAGCCATTCCATTGTTACAAAAGCCTTTTCATTATAGTTAATTTTACTATATATTGTTTATGTAAACCGAAAATAATTAGCTGAAAAAAGTTAAAATTATCTTCATAACCCAATCTTTTCAATAGTAAGATACTTGCATAGATTTCTGCATACATTTACACAAACAATTATGTTACGAACAGTAGCAATAAATAATCCGATTTTTATGAATATGTCTAAAATGTTACCTCAAAGGTGGATTAATAAAGAGAAAATGGATTGCACATATGAAATTTACAGACTAATTAGATCTATTCATTAGTTAATCTATCAATTATTTAAAAATCCCAATTTCCTTTTTAAACGTATGGTTTTAAAAGGCAAAAATTAAGCAGATTTGCTTTATTTAACTATCAAGGGGTTGTCTTCACCCACCAATTGCCAAATTACATCTTGCTATCAAGAAAAAAAGGATTAACGGAGAAGTGAGTAAACAACATTTTAGTTAAAACTCAATTTTTTCTACTCAATAAAATCTTGTAAATCATTAATTCAATTTATTTTATCTCGTGGCTTAGCAAATTAGTTCAATGCGTTACGTTATCCCAAAACACTGTCGTAACAGATACTAGCAGGGATTTTTTTCCCTAATATTGTAAAAGTTTCTCGAGGTATTTCGTTCCCAACACAAACAACATTCAATTACTTTTTGTATGAAGAACTTTATTATTACAAAGTTGGTTTTCTTAACATTTCAAACATTGATTTTCTCAAATTTTCAGTTGTAAGGTCCATATTTTCTGAAATATTGACTAGTGAAAGTTGTAACTTTCGATCCACTTTTAACAGCTGTTGAAAAAAAAGACTGATCGAAAGGTAGTTCATTGACACATTCAAAAATCATCTCTAAAATGTCTGAGTGTTACTGAGATCTTAAGGGGCAATGGTCATTCTATGCATACTTTCATGATGCAATGTCACAATTTAAGACTTTGCTTTATATAGCACAAAACTATATTTATGTACGACACAGCTAAAAGTTCATTGGCTAAAATACCCTCTCTTTTCGTATTTTCATAGAACAATATAGCTAAAGAGGAGTTGAAGAGGGGCTGAAGAGGAGGCGTGACTTAATGGTTAGTGCAGTTGCACCGTAATCAAGAGGTTTCAGGTTCGATCCCCCGTGCGGGCGAAAAGAATTCGAAAAAGCCATTGGTTGGCGTCAGGAAGGGCATCCGGCCAAGAAAGTTCTCATTGAACAAAAAAACCAAAAACAATGTATTTATATATATATATATATATATATATATATATATATATATATATATATATATATAAATAAATTGTTTTTGGGTTTTTTGTTGTGTGTGAAGAGACCAATTGGTACGAGGTATCGTAACGGTATTTTAGAGAACATCCGTTTGTCCTTTCATCATTGGTCTTGGTTAAATATTTTGACGACTGATTCTCTCAACTGAGAGTAATACAGAGCTGCAGATATTCATGGAACTGACAATATCTACTCTTTTCAAAGCTATTATTTGGCTGCACATTGTTGCTCTTGAAATTTAGCTACCATAGCGTGCACATACAAAAAGACTCACAGTGGAAGTTTACGTGCTGAAATAGAAACCAATCAAATAAAATGTTTTGTAAAACTGTTTTAGTGTTTTATAGTACAATTTTGCGAAGAGTTTTCAACTTCACATTTTGATTCTAATTATTTTAAACCACAATGGATATGGAATATTAAGAGATAGGGAGCTTGGTGGCAGGAAAAAGAAATTGAATAAGTAATTATAAGACAAAATAATGCATAGATAGCTCAGACAATAATTATGACAAGACAAATAAAACGAAAATGAATTTTTATTTAAACAAGAGGGCTAGAAGGCAGGTGTATCATAGAACAGAACAAATAATGATATATTTAATATTTGAAAATTTGATCGTGAAGTGGCAAAAGTCGAACTAATATAGAATAATGTGATTATTATGATACTAATAACTAAAATTTTTTAAATCCAGAACATTAAGGAATAAATCACAATAAGATGTTTACCATTCCTTATGAAAAATATTTTATGATTACTCAATAAATTGTTTGACAAAACTGGCCAATTTACCCTTTTTGTAAGCTCTCCAAAAGTTAAAATTCACTCAAATTACTATTATAGCGTCCTTTCGAGTAACAATAAATATAGAAATAGGAGTAAACTATTTTTCCTTACGAGTTCAATGCCAGCCTTACAAGCCATCACAAAGGTTGTAAAATTTTATCCAATTTTGGTTCCAGCCTTCTTCTGATAGAGTTCCCAGGTTTAGATACAGACTTATTAGTTTGCCACTTTTCAGGAAGGAACATGGTAAGCAAATAACTTCCTGGGTAG
>RDPX01000114.1:404796-429796 GCA_003991215.1 Morbakka virulenta | reverse complement strand
ACAAATAATTATACCAATTCCAACTTGACTTAAATAATACAAGCAATTGGATAAAAGAAAGAAAAATTTAGAAAAGAAACATATACGCTTTCTCTTGATTAGCTATGCAACAAATTGCCAAATTACAAAAACAGTTATTTCACTAAGGTACATCGCAGTCTATTATGACATTTATTTCTACTAATAATTTCATGATATTTTGATCATCAAACAATATCGTTAAAGTATGTACTTATGTATGTATGTATGTATGTGTGTATGCATGTATGTATGTATGTGTATTTGTTTATGTATGCATTTATATGTACGTATATATATATATGCATGTGTGTATGTATGTATCAATTGCAAGATAAAAAGAACAATTATTTACAATTTGAAAGTAAAAAAAGATACACTTCAAAATAAAATGGTCCAAAACGCAAAGAGATTGAAATACACCCCTAATTTCAGTGGCAAGGATAGCATTAAAAGGTCATGGTGACCTTATTTTCATGATGGCCACCTTTGAGGCGTTTAAAGAGGACAAAAAGATAATGGATTAGTATGCACTATTGGATACAGCAGAATTTAGTGGGGTCAAGTCATGAATGTGATAGATTGTGTTGTCTTAAATAGAAGTCATATAAATCACTTTCTTTTCTCTGTATACTTTGGAAAAAGTTGTCTTTTATTTTGTGTTTGAATAAGTTGGTATTGATTGTGGATTTCAAATTGGAAGATAGGTTGTTCCATATTTTTTATCCCAAATAAGGCAAGTATTTTTGGCCTGTACTAGGTTTGCAGGATTGAAGGTTTACCTTAAACTTAGACCTTTGTGTCGATCTAAATCTAGATCTAGATTTAGATATAGATCTAGATCTAGATTTAGATTTAGATCTAGATTTAGATTTAGATTTAGATCTAGATCTAGATTTAGATTTAGATTTAGATTTAGATTTAGATTTAGATTTAGATTTAGATTTAGATCTAGATTTAGATTNAATAGAAGTCATATAAATCACTTTCTTTTCTCTGTATACTTTGGAAAAAGTTGTCTTTTATTTTGTGTTTGAATAAGTTGGTATTGATTGTGGATTTCAAATTGGAAGATAGGTTGTTCCATATTTTTTATCCCAAATAAGGCAAGTATTTTTGGCCTGTACTAGGTTTGCAGGATTGAAGGTTTACCTTAAACTTAGACCTTTGTGTCGATCTAAATCTAGATCTAGATTTAGATATAGATCTAGATTTAGATCTAGATCTAGATTTAGATTTAGATCTAGATTTAGATTTAGATTTAGATTTAGATTTAGATTTAGATTTAGATTTAGATCTAGATTTAGATTTAGATCTAGGTTTAAATTTAGATCTAGATCTAGAGCTATATTTATCAAGAGCAATCTACCAGAAATCAATGCCACAGCATGGCGCTACATCAGCTGAATCTCTCGTATTTGCTATAAAAACAACCATCATTTACTTTATCAGACATTTAGACATGACTACTTACCAAGATTTTTATTTATCTAATATATATTTTTAATCCAATTCAAAAAGTTCTTGTCATACTCACCGCAAATGTTTCAGCGCTAAAGTAAACGCAACAGAGAATGTTTATCTCTGCACTTATTTTCGTTTCGACAAGAACATCATCATCATGATCGTGTTTTATAATGCAAAGAGTAGAAAGAAATGATTGATCTCCATCCAACACGAACTTGAGCAGCTCTGACTACTTCCAGGTAGGTAGTCATTCCCACCCGAATAGAATATTCCAGATTAACGTTGTCAAATAAGTAAGATACATTGAAACAAATATTCAGTTCTAGTTCAAAAAATGCCAAGAAATGTGGCTGGTAAACTAAAACTAATATAAAATATATGTAATAGTTCAAATACCATACCTATAATTTTAAGATTTATTGAGATAAAATCTGAATAAGACTTGAATAAGGTGGCATCTCTTGAGTACTCATCTTATGATTATCTGCTTGACACGAAATTAAGTCAGTTAACAAATGGTCAAAAACTCAAACTTCACAAATATTTTCCACCATTAATCCTATATAATTTGGTAGTGACTATCTTGACCATCTGATATTTCTGCAATTAAGGTTGGTACTATACTGGAAATTGCCTTCTGAATCTACTTTACTTTATTTATTACATAGAAGTCTTTGTATATCAATTATATTCCTTAATTTTTAAAATGTTATATCAGCTTTGTTCTACACTAACTGTAATGTTCAAAATAGATGTATAATAAAATAAAAGCGTTGGTAATATTAATACACTTTCATACTACTGCTCAAATAATAGTTCATCCATTATTGTCTCTTGCAATAGAGTGGAATTAAGAGATCAGTACTAAGATTATGAGAATCAAAAAGATTATCATGAACCACGAAAAACATAGCATCTGTTTAGCTGTGGCTTCCCAACAAAACTGCTGTTTGTTGGGAAGTGTCAAATAAATTCATCAAGTGAAACTGTTTTCCTTTGATTTTTCTTTAATCAAGGAGGTAATACGAATTTATTCTTCCACTGCTGTCATGAAATGCAAAAAAAGTGTTTCGCTGCTTGACTTTTATATTGCTTTAACAAACGAATTCTTGGATTTAGAACTTTATGGTTGGGTTAAAAAGATCAATATTTAAGAGAAGCCAAGTATATTATTTTATTTTTACAACTTGCCTAGTATCACAATTTTTAACATAGCCTTATGTAAGTACCAAGGATAAACCCTCGTCCTGTTTATTTATATTTTATGTTTATTATTGGTAGTCGTTAGGAGTTTTTTTTTTATTTTCAAAAGGCTATTTGTTTTTTCTTAGAATATCAATATTTTGAATTTTTCTGCGAAAGGTTAAAAACCAGACTAAATTATATAATGAAGTCAAATTACATCGAATTTCTAGAGACGTACTGCTATTCTTTATGCCATTTTGCCTCTTGATAATCAATGTATTTGCCACGTATCTGATTTGACACGAATACATGTTTTAAAACCATACGTTTTTGTGCTCGACGTCTTAAAAGAATCTTATATATACTTCTTGATTTATTCATTTACTGTAGGATTAATAAAAGTCTCCTTTCTAACAGGAAACTATGTACTTTGACATCGCGGAAGTCGGTATCATAATAGCATTACGTGTTTAAACACCTGGGTAAATTATATTGTCATTAAACGGTGTCGGTACAGTCTTCAACAAATTCAATATTTTATAATTTTGTGGTACCAATAAATATCTTAAAAACATAATCTATTATTAACACAGAACAAAGGCCAAAGAAAGGAAAGTGGACAAATACATGTGTTATATACATGTGTCACACATCTATATATATATATATATATGTGTCATATATTTGTGTTGTATTAAGGTCCTTTGACCTCAATTCTAGCGCAAATGGAAACGATAAGAACTTTTTGATATTACCCTTTTTCAGTCTGGATGGTTTGAGGACAATTGGAATGCAAAATTTGTTTGTATTCTGTTCGCACATCGTAATCACATTCATACTCATTTTGATGATTTCAGATCGGGGGTGGGTGGATTCTGAAGAATTTTTGTTCTTAAAACTTTATAGCTAAAAACCCTAAAATTAAAATGAAGGTGTTTTACATATACTTTATGGTAGAAAGATGGAGTAGATCTGTGATTTATTACCTCGTTATAAACCTCCTAAACAGACTCAGGTCAAGATGCGTGAGAATTTAATTCTTTCTCAATGAAAAGTGAGCACAAAAAGATGAAGTCCAAAAATGCTGACCACCCACACTGCTTGAAAGCTGATTTGTGTCTTACCAATAACCTACCAAATTAAAACAATAGTCTTCAAAATATTGACGACCTAACAACCAAGTGGCTGACGCCATTTTGTATCTCCATTAATCAATCTACCATCCGTCCTTGCATGGAGTGGTGTTTCCATATGTGGGCAAGTGCTCTCTTATCTCATCTTGATTATTCTTGATCGAGTTCAGAGACTTGATTGTAACTTGATAGGTCTTAATTCTGCAGCTAACTTTTTTCTCATTGACAGAAAAATGGTTTCTCTCTGTCTTTCTATAGGTATCATAATGGAAGGGGTTCTGATGATCTTCCCTTGCTGGTATCAGTTCAGTTTATTGAATCTCGTGTGACTCGTTTCTTCATCCATGTGCAGTTGTCGTCCTTCATTGTCGCAGATGTTTCTATGAATGCACCCTTATTCTTTTGAATGGTGGAGAGTGGAAATTTGTACCTACTACGTGCATTTCTCAATTATATTACTTGAATGCTTTTAAATATGGATTTAAGCTTTTCTACTGGCTCAGCCTTCTTTTTTCTTTTTCTTTTCCTTTACAATACCATACAAACAGTGGGTTTTTGCCTTGCATGGTTCTTAACCGCTACAATAATCAGACCATAGTATTCGAGGACTTTCCATTAAAGCCTATTAAAGACTGCAAATTTATTTTTTCAGAAAAATACGTTCGCTCGCTGCATAAAAGCTCTAAAATATCGGCACTATTAAGATCCTATTACAAATAAATTACAAAAATTATCTAAAAGCTTTCTCATACGTTGATCGTTTTGCAATCTGGCTTACACAACAGTAAGTTGATCATAAAAAAGATGATGCCATATTTTCTCTTGTGACCTTTGCCGTATTTGAAATTTTGCTAACAAACTATAGCTATCTACTTGATTGACTCAATAGCAATGATGAAATGGGCAGAGCGCGTGAAGTAGTCGACGAATCACTATTATATAATGATAGTAAAAATCACACTGCTTAGGCGTCTTTTGCATACTCTGTAAACAAAGTACCACTTACTTAGAACGATAAGGAAAAGGTGTAGAAAGGTAGAGTGTAAACAAATCGATATTGTTACTTGCCTACGGAAGTCTTCATTTCTAATTAAAATTTGTATGTGTTTCCAGGAGGCTCTAAAACAAGGAATGATGCCCAGAATAATCCCCTAATACCTTGTATCTTTCATTTCCTGATTTGGGGTTAGGATTTCTTTTTTAGGAATTGGGACTACAAACGAGGTTTATAGTTGTCAAAGCTAGAATTCAATTATTTATATTACCCTGGCTAAAATGCGGATTATTAAGTATTTTCAAATTTTTACCAGATTTATGATACGCTAATGTAACTTTTTACAACTAATAGTGCTTTATGAAGGCAAAGTTAGCATTGTATTACAGGAATAAATATTAAATAATAAACTATTGGATATATATACTTTTTAGGCAAAGTTCTCGATTTAAACGTTTATAATCTTTCTCTGAAAATCTTAGATATCCTAGATATCTTAGGTATCCTGGGTAGTATTTCTAACTATAGTATTATAAAGGGGAAAATCAATTTAAGAGAATTTCGTTATTTCATTAAATTATTACAAGAGATAAAGTGGAGTATTTTTTTAGCTTTACGTTATTATTGCGCTGGTACAGAAAAGAAATCTTTAAATCAATTACATAGACTCGGATTTTCAATAAAACTGTGTGAATCTCTCTTTGGGTAAATGCACTTATTACAGTCAAAATATTCTTCTCAATTCACAGAACCTCCTGGGCTCAACCTAATCTCCAATATTAAGCCACAAAAAGGTAGAATAAACAATTATTCTTTGAGTGTAATAAATAAAGATTGAGATTCCTCAGTGAATTGCTTCTGCGGTCCCTTTTACTAATGTGGAAAAGTAAAAATTTAAACAGCTGTCTTCAATGTTTTAAAAATTATCAATGGTGGAAAATTGTGTTTGTATTTGTCAACTAGTGCATGATTATAGATAACAGTATTATTTTTGTAAAATGTTAATACCCAGAAATAGTATCAACTTGACTAGTTTCTAGCAAACAAACCACTCTTGTAACAAAAGAGTTATAAATATTAATACTGCTCAAATTTTTTTTCCAAGACAGTTGCTTTCTCTAGCTAAATGGGAGTTTTAAAGAATTTGTTAAGCTATATTTGTACAATTTTGTCACTTTCAGTTTGCACTAATGTAACTTACAATTTGTACAAATGTTTCTTACATTTTGTAAAAATGTAACTTACATTTTGTACAAATGTTTCTTACATTTTGTAAAAATGTAACTTACATTTTGTAAAAATGTAACTTACATTTTGTACAAATGTAACTTACATTTTGTAAAAATGTAACTTACATTTNTAGCAAACAAACCACTCTTGTAACAAAAGAGTTATAAATATTAATACTGCTCAAATTTTTTTTCCAAGACAGTTGCTTTCTCTAGCTAAATGGGAGTTTTAAAGAATTTGTTAAGCTATATTTGTACAATTTTGTCACTTTCAGTTTGCACTAATGTAACTTACAATTTGTACAAATGTTTCTTACATTTTGTAAAAATGTAACTTACATTTTGTACAAATGTTTCTTACATTTTGTAAAAATGTAACTTACATTTTGTAAAAATGTAACTTACATTTTGTACAAATGTAACTTACATTTTGTAAAAATGTAACTTACATTTTGTAATTTGTACAAGTCACAAATGATTTATTTAATGATTAAAGTAGTGATTAAAGTAATGACTAAACTAGAAAAATCAAAATTAATTTTACTTTGTGATGTTGCCTAAAATCAAGATATGATTTCATGGAATTCTTAAGTAGTAAAAACATTTAAATTCGAACATTTTAATTCGAGAATCTTTGCTGAGAATATCTAATATTTTTCTTTTTCTACTATTATTTAATAAAAAAAGCCAAGTTCCATAACGGGCACACTCTTGAGAACCATGTGGTTTCCTGAAGGCCAAACTCTTCAGTTTAGTCTTGCAAATTCTGAACTTTATGGACTTAGAGAAATTCATAGATGTAAGAACTTTATCATGTAAGAACTTTATCATGTAAGAACTTTGGCCAGGAAACTAAAATCAGTATAAAATATATGTAATAGTCCTAATACCACACCGTATTTTTAAGATTTATTGAGGTAAAATCTTAGTAAGATGGCATCTCTTGACTATTTATCTTATGATTATCTGCTTGACATGAAATTAAGTCAGAAATATTAAACAACTCAAACTTCACAAATATTTTCCACCATTAATCCTACATACTTTCGTAGTGAGTGTCTTCAACATCTGATATTTCTGCAATTAAGGGTAGTACCATAACTGAAATTGTCTCCTGAATCTACTTAAGAACACACTCTTAAGAACCATGTGGTTTCCTGAAAGTCAAACTCTTCAGTTTAGTATTGAAAATTCTGAACTTTATAAACTTATAGAAAGCCATAGATGTAAGAGCTTTATCATGTCATGAGTCGTAAGCTTTTCCTGAGCTACGATTCCAAAGATACTTCTCCAATCGTCAGGTCCTGACGATGGAAGAAGTATCTCTATCAACAGTATAAATTACATCCACATCATCAGTTTTTTAATTACGAGTTATAAAGGTGTAATGCTAGTTCCGTTTTAAGAACTACCCGGGGCTTGGTGGTTAGTGGAGTTGGACTATAGCCAAGAGGTTCAGGGTTCGATTCCCTGAGCAGGCAAGAGACTTTGGAACTTTCCAAAGAAATAGCCACTGATTGGCGTCAGGAAGGGCATCCGGCCAAAACATTCCTCGTTGCGATAACCAAGTCCCATCATCTGAGACCAGTTTGTGGGGAAAATGACATTAAAATAAAAAAAAAAGAAAGCTGTTTCCGTTATTCGTAGGTGCGCAATATTAAACTATTGGAACTTTCTTAAAGCGGTCAAAACATGAAGTCACTGTAGCCTGGAGATTTAAGGTTTATCCTCAAATACTATAATTGTGAAATGAACGTCTCATAACAGGAATAATGCAAATCTGGTCAGACTTAAAATGCCAAACACATTTAAGGAGGAAATTTTCAAAAGACAGCATTTAGTTTTCCCATTCTTGAATAGCTAAGCCAGATTACATGTAGTTTCCTGTAATGAGGAATAGCATTTGACAAGTTCAATAATCCTCAAAGTCACACAGTTTGGATTAAGTCATTCAAACAGAAAAAAATAGCTTTACTCTAGCAATTTAGACAACTTTTATATAGAAAGAATTTTGAAATGCTCTAAGTCAACTGTGTTTAACCGAACACTAATAAGATTTTTTTTGGTAAATGGCAAACTGCAATAACGCCCTCTTAAGGAAAATGAGCTGAATGGATTTTTATGCTAAATATTTACACAATGATTTGAAAATTGATACACAGTATAATTTTTTGAAATGAAATATTGAGAAAATTTCTGTACATCGTCGTGATCCGTTACTTTTTTTCCTTATTGTTTAACTTCGTGGAATGCAGAAGTGCTACTTCTTTGTGTGGAATTCATTTGATGGATTAAAAAAGCAAGACAAAAATAAGGCATGGCAATATTTTTATTCTGCATCCTTTGGCTCACACAATGGCACCTTAAATATTTGATATTCGTTTAATGATTGAAATATATATATATATATATATATATATATATGTGTGTGTGTGTGTGTGTGTGCATATATATATAACAATACTCATATAAACATTTTCACTCTATTCAGCATAATTTTACTACCCAGACTGCTTTATATCATTCTGTATGTAACATGTCAAGAAGTTTTCCTTATTACCATAACAGTTCAATAATTTTCAAGAACACACAGAACTATGCCTTTTCACTAAAATGCAATGTTAATACTAGCTTGCTTTTCTATTTTCAATCCAATTCAATATGAAACTCATAGCATGCAAAAAGACACAAATATTGTCATCGAAAAGTTACTCTCACAACAGCTGCAGTCAAAAACTGTCAGAAAATTGTTTGATGTGGGTTCTGTTTTGTAGAAACACAGCGAGACATTAAAACGAGAACACTACATTTGAAAATCATTTGATATCTTCTATATATTTCCTTTGCTAAGAATTAATTAGTTTCGGAATATAGTGTCAATTGCTCGCTATTATAGTTTCCGTTATTTATACACACAGCGTAACTATCATGCTAATAACGTATGGAAAGTATGGAAACACAAACATCATTTTGAATTTTTTCAGCATTAATATTCCGTGAAAATAATATCAAATTTGATTTCTAATGGAAACTTAATTACTTTCAATATATTTCATACTAAAGACATCATTCTAATAGAAGTATATTATTATTATCTGGCAATCTTCCTGAACAAGTGTACTACAAAAATAATCACTTCTTTAGTGTTGTTCTACGTCCCAAAAGTAACAAAAAGGTTAGACTTATGAAACTGAAATTACGCCTTATGCTCATTATCTTCTTTGTGTAATTGACAAAAAAGAATGCACATGTGAAAAAGCACATGCTTTTTGACTGTCCTATTACAGCTGCCTTCTGCAAAGCCGAAGTGTCTGCGTCATTAAATAGCATTTATAATTATCAATGCCGAAGTGATAAAACGTTCTTGGGAAGTGATAAAACATGGACTCACCTGTCATGTCGTAACAGAAGTTTCCAATTTACTCGGCTGGTCAAAGATAAATTTCTTTTTCCTCTTGAGACCAGGATTTCATCAGTGAGTTCATTATAGCACCAAGTTAGGCTTTTATATCAAGTGTTAATAAAAACAATAGATTTGTTTCAGTTATTTCGAGAAATGAGCAACGTGCAGTCCACCTGACATAATTACCAACAATTTTGACACGTTTTGTTTTCCTGTAGACCATAGCAACAGGGTAAAATTATTATCAAAAAATAAGATAAGCAAAGAAATTATTCTTATTGAGACAAAAATTGACGTCTATATATACGGGTTGGGATTTGTACTGTAGCGTTATAAAAGCAGAGGTAGTTTGTATCTCTTCTATGAGAATATGAAGAGGTGGAAAACAAACTACATATTGAAAGAACATAAAAAGCTACCAAATAGGTGGCTCCAAATATCGTGCAAACCCCTGCCAGCATATTTTAAATGTTTCGTGAAGATTATAATTTACAATAAGCTATGTTAAAAGATTTGCTTTTGCAGTCATCAGACAATTAACTGAAAGGAAGTGCTGATTATTCAAAAGAGTTTCGGAGTCTACCTTAAGTCGCGAAGGCTAAATGGCGTTACAAGAAATAGGGAAAATCATATTTCGCAGTTCGTTTGTTCCTTTAAGTGTCTTTTCTTTAAGTTAGCACGAAAATTGCAATTAAACGAAATTCTTCTTCATCTTCGGTCTTCTTCCAACTTGGAATTTGGGTTGGCTGCCGTACATTTCTTCCTCCACTCTACCCTGTTACTTGTATCATACTCCGAAGCTCTCACTGCCTTCATATCACTCTGCACTCTCTGCCTTCATATCACTCCCCACTTCAATTTCCGAGGTCCTGTACTTCTTTTCCCAACTACTGGCTTATGGTATACGCAATTCACCATGTTTTCATCCTACTCTCCTCGTGATGTGACCAAACCAGCGGACCCTTGCCTTTCTGCCCACTTCTACCACTTTGCCTGTTCTCAAATCTGAGTTCATCCTGTACTCGAGAAACGATACCCCGTCTTCCACTGTATAACACAATTATTCGATAATACATAAGAAATTATAGGAGTCGCACATAGCCATATTGCTAGGTAGGTGACATTGGTTTGGATTGTTTAACTTCAAAACACCTTCCTGTTGTATCTAATAAACTACTAATACAATAACAGGAAAGGGAATTTTTGTAGATCTTCACTCGAAGCAAGGCTTGAAGCTACTTAATAGGAGAGCGTCACTTTTCTTATTTCAGTCTTTTTCTATGTACAAACATGCAAAGACAGTTGTAAAAGTGGGCGGTATCTCAATAGGCATCGACGGGATTGAAACCCAGAACCTTTTGCATAGTAATCTGGTGATTTAACTACTCGGTCAATCCTGCATCAAAATAATTAGACCTGTACTTATTCAAAATATAAAATCTTTTTTAGTTCTAAAATTCTTGTTATCGGTACAGCAGAGTCAAATGTGGAGCAATATTGAAAATGAAATGGACTATTACTATGTATTTGTGAATAAAATTTCTATTGGTGCTATAATTTAAGTCCTTTTCTAATTAACAAATTTAGCACTCCTACTAGTATTTTCCTTTTGCAAATGTTAGTTCGACATAGACGTCGAAACGAACTAGTAATAGGCCATATTTGTTTTACTTGTACAAAATATATAAAAGGGAGGGGTCAAAATGTGCTACTGTGAACAGTCTGGCCTGAAATTCAACAAAACAACCCAACATTCACAGCTTCTCACTAAATAGGTCATTAAAAATTGAACTTTTTCAATACAAGTATTATCATCAGCTACATATGGGCAAAATAATTATGACAAAACAATTCAGACAAAAGCATTTTGAAAAAGGATGACGAGAATCAAAGGTATTTACCCTAGTACTCCCTGACTTCCCATTAAAATCTTATAACAATTGGAATTAAATAAATTACATCAGAGACAGAACATAGGGTTTATTTGAATTACTAGGGGTTTTTTTTCTCGTTTCGTCTAGCCAACACAATACCAAATAATGGCCAAAAGTCTACTTCAAAATTGAAAGAGCCTTTTCAGTATTATTTAGTATTTTTCTGTTTTATTATTTCTAGCAGTTAATTAGATCAGTTAAACTTAATAGCAGACGAACTTGAGCAATATTCCCTTCTCTTTTCTTCTTTTACAATTATTTACTTTACATTTTCTTTTTTACTAGTGATTTTTCTTTAATGATATTTTCCTCTGTGCTCTTTCTCATTCACTGTTTAACAACATGTTTATATATTTATTCCTTTTATCTAAATTAAATATTTATATCAGTATGATTGTCGCTCGTAGAATGCATGACCTGACTTTCCAGCCAAACCTTCTTGGTAATCTTCCAACCTGAAAGTTCGATCTCCTGTAGATTCTCCAATTATGATATTGAAGGTCCTGGTTCATCTTATTCAACTAATAAAGTTTATTGAACTTAACCTTTGGCCTTTCTTAAAACTCGACATTGTATAGCTCATGCATAAAACATGTTTAGGTACCATTTCGTATCAAATGGGTCAAATATTTTTCCCAGAGTCAGGTTATGTCAAACGATATATTGACGATATACTTGTTTCATAAATCACAATAAAACAAAGTAATTCTCTCATAAACCAAAAGGTGAAAACTAAACAAAATTATACCAGGAAGGGATCTATAAGTTGGTTTTTCCAACTGACTACATTTGTAAATTTCGGTATTTATGATAAACCCTCACACATAAAATCATGAAAAATTGTTTTTTTAAATAAATTTTGTTGTAGCTACAGCTAATAATCTTTATAAATAAAATTCGTGAAGTTTGAAAAGGAGTATTAATTGTGTGCTTAGATTTCACAAATGGGATATTAAAAAAAATAATATTCAAGGAAAACAATTTCTCTTCAAAATAGTGCACAAACTGTACAGAATTAATATGCAAATTCTTCTTAATTATAGTTTTAGGTAAGCTTGGAAAAATAATTAAATTCATACATATAAATATTGTATCTTTATTATTTTAATTATATTTTTAGGAAAGTTTGGAAAAATAATTAAATTCATACATATAAATATTGTATCTTTATTTTGTTAATTATATTTTAAGGAAAGCTTGGAAAACTTGCAAAAATAGTTAACTACATAAATACAAATATTGTAATGGAATTATTAATAAAGTCAACAAAGACACTCCATTTCTAACATCAAATTTGGATAAATAAAGATAACGCGTGCTACAATGAAATTCTTTCTCATAAGGTCTGGTAGGAATTATATTGTTCTTATCATTTTGAAGCCGAAAATAATTTATAGTATCTATTATTTTCCTGATTTGTAGGAATGGGTATTGTATATAAAATAGATAAAGACTTACAAATTTGGACTGTCAGATAACTTGCGTGCTTTAACCAGATTCATTTATATTTTTATTGCAAAATTTTAACATATTATCTATTTACTGGTTGCTTTTTTATTGATATCTGTATTAAGTTTCTTTCATTTAGCTTTGTATCAGTACATTGAGTACTGCTGTCACGTCTCAATTCCTCGTCAGAAGCGGAACAGAGGAGGGTTTCTGGGGTTTCTGAAACCCCTCCTGGCTGGCTGGCTAAAAGTACAGTACAAAGCAATCTGACCGTCAAAACACGTCATTTTGTTCTCTAAAGTCTGTACTCTGATGATGTATTTATTTATTGTTTGTGACCATATCTATAAGTATAAAGAGCATTTTCTGTTGTGAATGTATTTACATGATAAGCCAGGTGATGATCTCCGATATATTGATTACTGAGAAAGTGTATTTATGTTCTTTGAATTGTTTGTGTGCTGTCCGTGGATGTGGTTCTGAAATTTACGACTATTAAAATGCAAGAGCTTGTAAAATTGAGCTTTTTCCTTTGATTTAATTTTTTTTATTGTGTGCACGTCCTATTTGACTCTTTATCTTTTTCTTTATACCCTTTTGTAAATTATCTGTTGCGTTTCTTCGCAAAAGTAGGCTCCTAAAAAAATGCAAACCCCCCTCAATGAGTAACAGTTCCGCCCCTGCTCATCTTATCTTCCAAGTCTTGTCCAAGTTCTGAGACTTGTTTGTAACGTGATCGTTTATAGCTTGCTGATTTTCTTCAAAGTTTGTCTCGTTGTGGAAGTGAGGTGCTTTGGTCTTTTCTTTAGATCATCATAGGATGTGTTGTGATGAGCTTTCGTCGCTGATACCAGCTCAGCTTTTTGCATCTCATGTGAATTATTTCTCTCAACATTTTCATCATCAGGCAGTTAGCTTCCTTTGTTGTAATAATTTTGTATGCATTTGGGGGTTTTTATCCTATAGGACAGAGAGATTTTGGAAATATTTGACCTCCGAATGTTTTCCTTCATCATATAACTTTAATGTCTTTAAAAAAAGTTCAAATCTTTTCTTTTAACTTAAATATATTTATTCTTTCCTTCATAGATGCTTACATATAGCGGTTTTATGACTTGTATGTATATCTTTACCATTCAAACAATTTATCTGCATTCAGCAGTTCTACTTAAAATCTCCTTTAAATACGTATTTTATATTAATTTTTGTATCAGCTATTCTTAGCTGTAATCACCAAAATTCATATACCTCAGTAAGAAGTATTGAATGTGATAAACTTTGTAATACTTATTGCATTTCCATCAAAATAAATGTTAAGTGACAAAGAAATGCCTACCAGGCAAATCTGGGCTTAATGTCATTTAAAAAGTAAATATTTCGTTGATGATAAATGGAAGTATAAATATGATTCTTCCCCCAAAAAATTCTCTCAACAACATGTGAATAATCCTTCAATTAGAACGTTCAATCATTTTCATGTAAACAATAGGTTTCCTTTTAATAAATGCGGTCATTACGGCAAAGTTTTCACCTCAAAAACTAATATGCTAGGTCAAGACTATTTGACATGACCACCGCAAGCAAAGTATCAATTTTCTGATGTATTATCCTATGTAACTTCAACTCTACTGCTTTATATTGATAGAATGGACAGTATTCAAGTTCTAAAATTACAGATAAGAAATTTGTTAATATTTAATGTTAAAATTGACTAATTCCTTACTCCCTGCAAGGTAAAAGAAAATATGCTCTTTGCTAAATAGTAAATGGTTGATAGGGGGTACAAAATGTGGGCTTTTTCCTACAAAGTTTCCTTCTGCCGGGTGATAAGAGAAAGAATTTTCAGTATTTCCAATCAAAATCTGATAAGTTTTACAACCCTGACTTAAAACAAGTCGCCAGTAGTACATGATACCTCGGAGCAGAGATCGATTTTGTTGACTCTTGATCAGTTGCATGCTTTGCATTTGGCCTTGCACTCAAAAAGATAAACACCATATTCTGATTTTGCGAACTAAATTAAAACATAGCTTATCAAATCTATTCATGAAACCATTTAATTCTTATTGGAAGATACTACTTTTAATACCTTCTGTAAATGTTTGCATTCTACTTTTTATCATCTACAGGAGACAATCGAGGTTAAAATAAAAACCAACGGTTATTTCAGTCAGGTCAAAACATATTTTATAACAAAAGCCTTGATTTACAATACAAACTTTGACTGATATATTTTCAATTTAATTTCATTGATTTTCCACTCTATCCTTACCAAAAAGTGCGTATTTTACACTTGACGAAATAAATTAGTTCTTGGTAATTCTTTTCTGGTACTGATAAATTCATCACATGATCCTTGCTTTTAGTCAGCATATGGGATAACTTTAGGCATTGAGCTGCTTAGTAGAATGGCTGTGTCAAGAAATGGAATCAGCTATATAACAACAACATGAATTCCACCAATTAACCTTCTAATGTTCGATATATTTATTGGAAGATTAGAGGCACCATCATGGTATGTGACATTACAGGAAAACTTGCAGAGACACGTTTGAGGTGGTACGGACATGCCCTAAGGAGAGAAGCTGGGCACAGTGGGAAATGTGTGTTTAACATGGAGCTACCAGGCAGGAGAAGACCGGGAAGACCGAAGAGAAGATGGTGAGACTGGGTGAATAATGACATGAGGATAAATGGAAAGAGTCAATTCCCTGTGGCAACGCCTGGAAGGGAAGCGCCGAAAGAAGAAGATAATGATGATGTTGGATATATATAACTAACTGGTGAAAAGGAAGCAGTAGTTTTAAAATGAATCTTGCAATTGTATAAAAAAGGTGTCAAGAGAGTTACACAATTATTTTTGCAAAATGTAGGAAATTATTCAGAAAATGAAAATATTGGAAAGGATAAAAGGATATTGAAAATTCTGAACTTCATGAACTCAGAGGAAGCCATAGATGTGAGAGCTTTATCATCTCACGAGTCATAATTTTTTTCTGAGCTACGTTTCGAGGGATACTTCCGCAAACATCAGTCTCACAACCAGACGAAGGGAGAAGTATCCGTCGAAACGCAGCTCAGAAAAAGCTGAGGATAAAAGGATACTTCTTCTCCAAGCAAAAAATTTCGCTATTAGAGTAACTAACATAATTTACTAGCATTTGTGTGAAATATTATATTTATTTTTTTACTTCTTTTATCTAAGTAGGTGTGGAAACTTCAGATTAGGGTTTTCTTTTCTTATTTGACTTTTTCTTTTTTGCAGTGTTTTTTTAAACCTTCTTTATTAATTTTTTTCTTCCTTTCCAGATTCTACCTCCGAAAATATTAGTACACTCGGTGGTACACCATTTATAACAAAGAGACACTGGGTCCAGCACTTTTATTTGTCTTTCATGTGGGATGTTAGCTTATCAGAATAGAAACTTAAGCGCCTATTTCCTGATGAAGTGGGATTAAACTATATTCATTCAGCTAAGCTCAATTATTTATTCGCAGACTTCTATTATTAGGTTAGAAAAATGGATCCAGCATTTACTACACTGACAATGCGAGCTTCATACAAACTAGGCAAAGTATTGAGAGCTTTTAAATGCAAACAATTACAAACAACAGAGGAAATCAAATCGCTTGCTGCTTTAAATTGAAGGTAGGATACAAAAACATTTGAGATCAAAAGATTCTTACGGTAACTTCCTGAACTACTGTGAGAAGATCGTAGATCCATCTGCAAAAGGAGTTAAATCAGATCTTTACGGAAATAATATATAGCATTAGGAAGACAAAGTTTATCCAAAACTCAAAAGATTTTCAACATGTGTCATGGCTAAAATTGTTAGAACAGCCAGTCAATGGTTTCACCTGTAAAGTAGAGGTATTGAAATAAAAAAAATAAAAAAAAGAAAGAAATAAAAAAAAAGAAATAAAAACTTTGAATATAATACCATTAAAAGCATCTTTCACTCCGTTGTACCAGAAAATTGTCTTTCCATTTAGTGTCCAATTTACTGAGGTTAGTTTAAGAGAAAAGTTTACACAGCTTGAATAAAAAGACAGTTTCCCACGATCTGGAAAGGAAGTATTGCAGAGCTAACATACAAGAAAAGTTCTAAAAATATTCAAGCGAATTGTCCTACTATTAAATGGTAATAATCCTTTAAACTTGTGTAGCCACACGTCAGGAATAGAATACCTTCGTTTGAAATATCATATATTAAATGTACTATTGGTAAAGATTTCAGGGATGGGGTTTGCTGGTTGGATGTAAAAAAGGTAAAACTTATAAGAAATTTTATAAACTTATAAAAAAATTTATAAAGGTAAAACTTGTAAGAAATATGCAAAGCAATAACTTTTTATCAATATGTTATCTGAAAAAGAAAAGGAAATTATTTAATAAGTCTACTAGGTATGAAAAATTTTATTGTTCAGGTTAATCTTAGCTAACTAATCCCAGTATGGGCACAAAATGAAGTACCACCCAATGCATTTTTTTCCCTTAAATGTACACTGGTTAAGAACAAGAGCCCAACGTTGAAAAAGTACCTCTCGAAACGTATCTCGTAAAAAGATCACGACTTATGACACGACGAAACTGCGTTTATTATTTTAAAATATTCATCCTGAAAACAAGTTATAGTTCAAATCAAATTAATGAAGGTGTAAGAAAAGCCTGAATGTGGTAATCTATCGATAATTGTGTTTAATCTGTTCATAAACAGTCCCATTGACACCAAACAAGACAACAATATTCTGTACGTGGTATGTACACGACAACGATACCACACAGTGAATTGTTTCAGTTTACTGATGGCACAGTTTTGGTCTAAGATTTCGTATCTGATAATCATCTGATATGTAAGGCATTTCTAAATTTTTCAACCAAAGTTTCCTTACATTTTAGAGGAAGGGAAAATGATTTTTTTCAATTGTGAAATTCAAATTAAGAAGAATTAAAATTATAAAAAATGACAAGTAAAAAATGTGTTTGCATCGCTGTGGGTTCCAACCAATCCATCAGGCTTCTATGGTTCCATGAACAACCACCCCTAACTTCTAAGTTGATCACTTCGCAGCGAGATCATGCACTTATTCACAATTCTCTCTTTTATTGTTAGTTTTAGAATCAAGCCTCCGAAAGGAATGATTGTTCTTATGGTAGCTCATCCTTAAATCAGTAGAGTCAGATTAGATGTTTAAGAATAGGGTCTTTTGGTTGGGGGTGGGGGGATGGTCCACCAGATCATTTTGTGATTATTATTTCCCAGCATTGTTACCTATTTTATTTGTCAAGGTTGCTATTCAATGTATCGACTGATCGAATCATTATGGGAATAATGTCTACTATATATTTCAATAGTCTCCTAAATTTTCTCAATAGTTCTTGACATCCCTCCAGTTTTTATCTTCCATTATTCATCGAATGTGTGTCAACATCGGAAACCATTATCAAGAATTACACTATATCTAGTCTCGTTTTCAAGCAGTAATATATCTGGTTTATTATCCTCAATTTTCTTTCTGTCTGTGCAGACATGCCTTATATTATATTCACCTATTCATTTTTAGACACAGACACACCTTCATGAATATAGTTGTGCCAATTATCGACAAGTTCTGTCTGCAACTCCTCTTAGTCACCCCAATGTAGAAATTGAGCTAATTTGCTTTGTCTTCAGTTCTTATGGTACCATCGTTTTACATTGGAAGGGTATATGGCTTTGTGCCATCTCTTTTTAACACACACTTTCCGTTAATTCTTTTCTTCTCAACTGCTTTCCTAACCTACATGATCCGCAATGCCTGTTCCTCTGCAGAAATAAGTAAACTCCCAATTTCAGTTTTTATCAGTTTCTCAGTTTTATCAAGTTCCTTACATGATACACAAAGTCATGAAAATAAATAAAAATAATTTTTTATGTTGTAGATGTTGGAAAAGAATATACTAAATTGTTTTAAGTCGGACTTGAAAACGTACACAGAATAAAACATTTACATGAGTTGTATCGTTGAATCTTTCGATTTCAGCATCAATAAAGCAAACTAATCCATCCATTTCTATGTATATATATATATATATATATATATATATATGCTTCCTTGCGAAAGTTTAGTTAAGCTCTCTCTCTGAGATTCGGGGACCTGTTGCTTGCGTAATGCGGAGCTCACTGCGATTGCGTAGTTTGAGCACTCTGACAGGATCCTACAGTAACTCTTTAGGCTGTGTTTGCTCCGGCAACATGACTAGAGAGTTATGTCTCAGAAGCTCTGTGCTGCACTGATGAGCCCAGAAAGGGCGAAACAGTATTGTCTGCAGATTGAGTATATAAATATATATATATATATATATATATATATATCCGTAATCACCCCTCTCACCATACAAAGTGCCTGCTGAAAAGTTGAGGGAAAGGTGTATACTAAATAGGACTTGAGTACCGAACTGACTGACAGTGTAAACAGCTCAAATGAGCAACCACATGTTGTCCTCAAACTGTGCACCCATGTACATATAAGAACAAAATGTGAAAATAACGTACATACAGCATTTTGCTATTGGTCATTCAACTCAGTTTCGATTGTCCATAAACAAAATATGGTACAAATAATATATTTTAGCCGGTTTTAACAATCTTCGTCTGTATACAAGAACGTTCACTTTCCAGTTGAGGTACTTTCTTCGAAAGAGTCTGAACCCTTCCGCTTATCCTAGTCACTCCATTTGTTAATGGCATCAATCTCTGTGACAACAATGTCTTTTACTTGTTCTCATTCACACTCAGCAAAATTGTTGCGTGCTCCCTGAGACATGGTGGGACTTTGAGAAGCACAGTCACCGGAAAACATCGCCATTCAGCAGAAAAAACGAGGAATTTAGAGAGAGTTGTGTTTAAAGTCACTTTTTTGAGCTCAGGACAGACTGGAAACTTAGGAAGTCACTGTGAAATAAGCAATCTTATTTTTTAGTGGGGATCATATGGGAAGTGGGAGGTTATAGTTCTTGTAAAGTTGAAAAAGAAGGGATGGGCGCAGATCGGGACATGAGAGGTTATTGAATGGGTTGATATATATATATATATATATATATATATATATATATATATATATATGTCTGTGTGTGTGCATTAAGATTTGTAAAATGACATACCATTTTGGTCTCCAAACACTGTTGGACCCAAGACAATTGCTTATTCTAATCTCCTAATAAAACTTGTTTTTACAATAGCCATACATATAACCAAATTCAGCGCAGTAAGTGTTCTCGCTGATTTTGATCTTTTCACGCAACAGCTTAAAGTTCGATTTGCCACGGAACGAAATAGAGGCAAAATATCTTCTCTTCACTTTAGGCAGAACTAGTCATTTAACCTTATCAATTACCCACACACTTGCAGTTTACTTTTCTTGGCCTTCGTTTCAAAAGCCTAGCTTTTAATTAGCCAGTTAGTGTTAATAAGTATCCTAGCAACCACAACAGTCTCAGTAGAAAATAAGCCCGGCTGTCTTGGATTAAGGGTACATCAAGCGATAATCATCCTTCGAATACAATCAGATTACTTCTGCTGAAAACTCAGACCACAGTTACGCGTCGTTGTACTGTTAAAAATATCACTCATTTAATGGAAAAAGGACAGAAGTAAAATTCAACCAAGACTTTTGTAGTTGTGGTTTAAATTCTGTTATCATATTTGCGGAGTTTTTTCCGTAAATTCTGACAAAAATCCCAGATTTTTTCTCCTGCAAGAAAATATTTAGTCTGCTTTCTTACATTCTTCACATAATGTCGCTGCCTTTTTATTTTTACACTACATATACACAGGTAGTTTGAAGAAATGTAGTCACACATTAACCACAGAAAGGTTCTTTTAATTTCTTGTTTTGCCTATACGACGAGACATTAATCGCTATATTTTCTGTACACAGCCTGTAGCTGGAAAAACCATGTTCTTGAGATAAATACGATTAGATTAGATATTTATTAAGAAAGTCTATAAAGTGCTGAAATTATTGTAGTCATATTAAAATAAATTTCCAATTTTAAAAGGCAGTGAAGCTGACCAGTAGAACTTTAATTGAGTAACAGACTAGTACAATAAACCAATGAAATTTGTAGTGAAATTTAGATCCGATTTAGTTTCACAAAAAAATGATCTTTCCCCACGGTGATTTTATAAAATCCAATCATGTTTTCCCTAGCTTGAAAAAAACCCGTATTCATTAGTCATTAAGAAAGACAAACTGATTTATGGCTGTCATACATTCAAAATAAATCATAACTTTGAAGAAACCTAAGCAAAAAAAATTCAATAGCAGACAATGCTAATAAAGGCATTGTCTTATAGCAGGTAGCACTGTTTCGGGGGATCGATTTTCTCAGTTAATGAACCTTGAAACTGAAAGGGACGGTTAGTTGTTCAAGTGTCAAAATGAAAATTAATCTTCCTGAATGTCTTTAATATTTGAAACGTAATTTACACATCCCCAAATGCACCGTGAATGTAAATAGTCATATAGTGAAAAATAACATTGAATTTCCTAAACAACTGTTGTTTTTTAATTGGTGCCTTTGGATCAGCAGGTGGGTGTGTTTGGCCTCTTTAAAAATCAGTCTGCAAGGCAACGTATGCTTTATTTTTCATAAAAAGACGTCGTTTAGTATATATCAGCACCTCTATGTTTTTTTGCATGCGTTCCATCAATGTTCAACTCATGGCCTATGACTGATATTTACTCGGATCATTTGAGCTTAAGTTAGATCAGAAATTAAAACTATTTTTTAGCCCGCAGTTACAGGAATACAAAGCAACTGGAATTAAGAGGATACATTTTGTTTGTTTAGTCTCATTTGAAACGGTAGTTGCTTCTCATCAGTTATACAGCGTCGTTTCCTATTAAAAATGAACTGCAAGTTTCCCTTTTGCCTAGAATAACCTCCTGGCAAGCCATGCTTTCTTTAATACAAAATAGTTTGAAAACCTTATTTGTTTTTTGTCTTGTGCAAAGACACTGAGTAATATTAATGACCTCAAAGAATGTTGTAATCAAGTCAACTTGTTTTTCGTTGCCAATTTTACCGTAGCCAAAAAACTTAAAGTGTAGTAAAAGTTGACAGTTTGTGTTTTTACGAGCAGTATAAAATGTTTCTTTTTTCTAGATAAAACTGAATAATCACAATTAGCACTACTTGTAATTCTGGAAGGTCAAATTCGAGCATGAAAAGATTAATTGCATAAAATGTTGTTCGCACTGGTTGACAACTGCTCATGAGCATATAGCATATTTAATTGCCAGGGCACACAAAAAGCCGGCAAAGTAGCATATTTGTCACAATATCTTTACTTAATAAACTCATTTGATTTCTGCTACGAAAGCAATAATAGATAAAGCTACTCGTCAAGAAACATTATCTACTTAAGCTTCATTTTATAGAAGAAAGTAAATTAGAATAGCAAAAGAAATGCAAAGCAATTTTTTTTCTATACTGCAAAACTAAAACAGAGAGTTGCTCTATATTCATTTGAAATACCAAACAACAAGTAAGGTGATAAAAATAGCAATAATATAACAACAAAACTGAAACCTGTAAACAGTACTCGCATTCATATTAATTTCTACTTACTGCTGCCATCGAATTTTTGTCCGAGGGTCTCCAGAAAAGTGTTCTGTGGTGCACAGCGCCCCTTGTAAAGCGGCATATTTCGTAAATCCTTCGAAGTTATTTGTTTTGACTTGTAAACGATAGCTTGTTAATAAGAACTGATGGAGCAATGTATCTTAACCTAACAGAAATCACTTCTAATCCAGCTTGTCTTGAAATATTTGTTGTTTTGCTTGACTGACCTTACCAAACCTGAATTAAATAAGCTCTCCTGTAACCTAGGTTGGCTTCTTTGAGAAGGCCTAGTGTGACGTTCCATAGGCCAACAATAAGATCGACTTATACCAAAGTGAAACATCTCTTATTAACAAACATCCCAACACAGAGTAAACGCATTCCTTAAGCTATTATATTTCTATTCTCCATAAATTTGCTCTTAAAAAAAACCGCTATCATTAATTCAGCAAATCCCGTAAGGATCACCCTCTTTCAGGTCCAGACCAATTGTCGAGTTGTTTTAAGCGTAACCTTGTTTCTTTTTTTCTTCACAAATATAACATAAAAGTGGCTTTCTATCCTATTGTTTTTTTTCGTATTGTTATCTTTTCTGAAGTAACCAATCAACAATATTTGCTCAAATCAATCTTTTGATCAAGAACACCTGTTGATCAAAAGACTCGCTTCAACAGAAGCCCAGGGTGGCAAAGGAGATAAGCATCAATGTTTGCCTCTTTGCCAGAGGACCGTGAACCGGGAGTCAGAGGATTTTACACGAAGCCTAGTATTTACACCAGTAAAAGTGATTGAGATATTCTTGATATCAACTCGTAATCTGTCTGAAATGTTAAGGGTTAATGATTTGTCTGCAATGTTAGATGTGTTCCTTGCAAGTCTGACAAAGCTTATCATAAATCGCACTTCAAACACAGGTGAATTGACATCACATAGTCAACTCAACCGATAAGGATAATTTCAAAAGACAGCTTTTCCAGAAAGAGTAGTCATTTAACTTTCTTCATGATGATAGTTCAATTGCCATAGAAAATATGGCAAAATAAATAAACACAAAGTTTACTAACATTTTCAGTTTTAGCAAATCGTTAACGATGATACGTACAGAAGGCAGGGTTTTTTTGTTTAAATGAGCGACACACATATACCTTTCGACAGATGGAAAATTTTCATTTATTTGGCTTTTTGTGTGAATTCACATACCATTTATATGCGAAATAAAGTACAATAGACTTGCACGCATCCCATTTGTCGTTAACAGACATAAAAAGTAAAATCAAGGTTAATGGCTACCAAAACAAGAAAGGAAGTGTTTTTATCTTTCCAGTAAAGCTGATGTGCATCTGCCACTTTCAAAACTATGTATAAAAATCTAAGTTGGATAAGAAAATAGTATAATCTTGATACCAATAAAGAGGTTTTATTTCGAGTCGATCAATGTCTTATTTCTTGTTAAGTGCTTTGTGTTAACATTTTGGTACAGTTGGAACGGGTTATAATTAAACCTTTCCAATCCAATTTAGAATAAGTAATAAGGGGAAAAAATAACACCAACAGCGACAAAAAAGTTAAAGTAGTGAAATAAATGGAGAGCTAATAACACGTTTAGTTGAAAGAAGAAGAAAATACCTTTAGGATGGAAAACAGGGCTGTTCAGCAAGTAACTACACAAATTTATTGGTTGAAATTGAGTTATTGGTAATTGGATCGTTGATTGAAAATATAAATACAAGTTTATCTTCAAATTTTTCAGGCCAATTATCTTTGTGATAAATCTGAGGGGAAAAAACTGGCAATAAAAGGGTCTCTGTTAAAAATTTCAAAGGTTCTTGAAGTGTTAAGTCACAAAAGCAATTCTGATATTTGACTTCGTTCCAATGGTCTCCAGAATAAAATCTTAACATGTACTGCACAGGTAATACAAATTAGGTGATTTTTACTCATCAAACACAAGATCTAGTTGAGTAATCAGGAAAACACCACAGCAGGGTAGCAGATATTAACTATCTATTTTCGTTGCAATATTCTGTATCATTTTTCTACACTTATTGCTTGTAAAATGTGTTGTTTTGGAGGAGGCACAGTTTAGCTTATCATAAGAAATCTCGACATGCGGGTTCGATTCTTCCTTACCTTCTAATGATATTTGCCTTTGTTTTTTTAAGAAAATGAGATTGGACCAGCTTTGCCAGGTGTTACTTATATAGCTCTTAAGTAAGAGAAAATGGAACACTTTTGAGGGCCTGGCTTGGCTGTTCTAATAACCACTGAACCTTACGGTTGTGGTCATTATTATGATCTAGTAAAACCGAAGTCTTTTTGTTCAAATTACCTTGTAAAGTGACGTCTTTATTTAGACCTGCCCAAACAAAACAATTTGTTAGTGATACCTGCTAAAACAATACACAATACACAATGTGAAGGATTTGTACCAAGATGAGCTTATGCTATTTTCAAATGCGGTCAACCGTTTCACAGTTTTTTATACTCAAGACATCCAACTTTATTTTAGATTTTTGGTAGTACAATGGCTTTACTTTTTTGCCAGCTACATTTTCATTATCGATTGGAACAAAGG
>RDPX01000114.1:360303-399602 GCA_003991215.1 Morbakka virulenta | reverse complement strand
CAAAACAAATGACCATGGGCTACCAGCATTTTCGTTTCAAAAATTCCAGTACTTTTCGAAAAATCCTGGCTGTTCCCAACAAGGTAGTCTTTTGAAGTACTCCTTAGTTGGAGTGAATCCCAAGTTTTTCAACCTACTTCTCAAATTCTTTGGTTACAGCTCCCAGAGCTCCAATAGCAACAGTGACAACTTCTACTTTCTTCAGTTTCCGCAGTCTTTTTGTTTCTCTTTTCAGATCTTGACAGTTTTCTACTTCTTTTTTATCCTTCTTTCCCACGTTTATTATTATTATTATTATTATTATTATTATTATTATGTTTGATATGTTTTCCCCACATTATCTTGCATCAGTCATTCTCTATCACTCCCTGGGGTTCTTGTTCATACCATTTTGTTGCCGCTTCAAGATCAAACTTTTTACATAATTTCCAGTGTATATATTTGCAAACTTTATTATTATTATTATTATTATTATTATTATTATTATTATTATTATTATTATTATTACACTGGCCTGCGTTTAAAATTTTTTTTCATAGGTCGAAGGTTTTTCAACTGATCTGTGTATTTTTTGGTGCGCTTAATCCAAAAATATCATCCATTTTCTTTGGTCAGGTCAAGTTTTTGTGATATGATTAGTGCACGTTTTGACTCTTAAACAGTACTCAGTTTAAGAAAAACAGGGCTATAACTAGCCCAAACTTTGTTTTGAAATAGAAAACGAAACTGGAGCAGCGTCAATTTGAAACAGAAACTGCATTTGTCTTTAACTTTAGGAAAACGAAAATTTTCCTCTTTACACCTGGATGGTCATTTATTGTTTTCCAGAGCTGAACTCCAGTCGACGTGGTTTGAAATCGGAAGGAACAGATTTAGTGTTTCTATTTAGTAGTTCAGATCAAGAGAGAATGGATCGCCAATATACAAATCATCCTGACAGGTTCTGTTATATATGTGGTAATGTGATTCTTCCTTGTCGTCTTGTAAAAATAAGTGATTTTTTGAAAAGACATGTAATGCTTATTTTGAAGCTTGGAGACCAAAACAAGCCAGCTGTACCCCATGTTAGCTGCAAAATATGTGTTGAGAACTTGCGTGATTAGAGAAATAACGAAAGGAAGAGTATACCATTTACTGTTCCTATGGTGTGGAGAGAGGGTAAAGATCATGTGAGAAACTGCTGTTTTTACGTGAGTAATCTTCAAGGAATCAACCGCAAGAACAACCATTGTGTTTAGTATCCTGATGATCCGCATGGCATAAGATCAGTGCCTCCTAGTCCAGACCTACCTGTTCCTGAGGCAGATGTTGCAATGGAATCTAGCTCTGAATCGAAATCTGATAACACATATGACAGAGCAGAGGGTAAAGAATACATGCCAGAAGAGAATGACCGCCCAGTACCTCTAATACAAGCAGATCTCGATGACCTGACAGGAGACCTAAACCTTTCAAAGGAATCGGCACAGCTCCCGGGCTCTCGTTTTCGTGAGAACAATTTTCTGGCACCGGGAACAACATACTACTGGTATCGAGAGCGTGAAAGAGAATTTAGACAATTCTTTACAACCCAGAGGGACCCGTCATTATATTACTGCAACAACATTGCTGATTTTATGAAATCAATGGGGGTGGACTATGTTGCTACGGAATAGAGACTTTTCATCGACTCAAACAGTAGACGTTTCTAAGCAGTTCTCCTTCATAATAGAAATAAATACTCTTCAATTCCAATTGGTCATTTTGTGGAGATGAAGTTTCTATCCATGGTTGTTTGATCTGTGGAGATTTTAAGGTTGTTGGATCGGTTTTAGCACTACAGGGTGCGTACACAATGTATCCATGCTTTTTGTATTTGTGGGACAGTTGGGCTGATTATCAACATTATATCAGACAAGAACGGCCGCGAAGACAAGAATTATAACCTGGTTTGCACAATGTTCAGCCTCACCCTCTTGTTGAATCAAACAATATGTCACTTCCGCCCTTACAAACTGGGACTTATAGAGGCAAGGCAATGAACAGGAAAGCAGAGGGTTTACTTTCCTTAGCAGAAGTTTCCTTAGATAAGTTTTGAAGAGCTTGATGGTGGCATTTTTTTGAGCCTCAGATACGGAAACGCATGAAGAAATGAATGTTCGACGATGCCCTGAGTGCAGCTGAGCTCTTTGCTTGGCTGTCGCTTGAATCAATAATTACAACCATTCTTGGAAAAAACAGAGTGCAGAATACAAGAAGGAAGTCGACGGACTCTTGAAGAACTTTCAAAAATTAGGGTCTCGCATGTCAGTCAAAATGCATTTTCTACAGTTCTACTTAGACTATTTCCCTCAGAGCTGTAGAGACTTAAGTGAGAAACAGGGATAACGTTTCCAATAGGACATCAATGTTATGGAAGAACGCTGCCAAAACCGAATGGGTGTGAACGTTCTTGCGGACCACTGTTGGTGTTTGAAACGAGATGTGGTGGCTACTCAGCACAAATGAAAGTCACTAAAAGGCCCTTTAGCCATAATTAGCTTTACTGTAATGTATAATCTTTATTTTCTGAAGTTTGTTAGGTAAAATACATGCTTTTTGTCAAGCACTAATTCCAATATTAAAGGTAATAAATAGTTCTAAAGAACGTTAATAACAATTCTTTTACAACCTAGTATCTCTGGAAAAAATGAGTATGATATTTAAATTTTGCATAGCAAACTACACAGTCACCTATCCCATGCTTGACCTTTAAAACTTCACAGACTAGTGTTATAATAATAATAATAATAATAATAATTACTATTATTATTAATATTATTAGTTTTATTATTTTATGTTTTGATTTTGCTATGTTTATGTACGAGTTGTGTCAAGCCACCAGCCAGGAACCTCAAACAACACTAAAATACAGGTTTTTTTAAAAAAGATACTATTTATTTTAGAGTAATAAACATTAATAAATTGTATTTAAAAAAAGTAAAATAATCTCTATGTATTNGAAACGAGATGTGGTGGCTACTCAGAACAAGTGAAAGTCACTAAAAGGCCCTTTAGCCATAATTAGCTTTACTGTAATGTATAATCTTTATTTTCTGAAGTTTGTTAGGTAAAATACATGCTTTTTGTCAAGCACTAATTCCAATATTAAAGGTAATAAATAGTTCTAAAGGGCGTTAATAACAATTCTTTTACAACCTAGTATCTCTGGAAAAAATGAGTATGATATTTAAATTTTGCATAGCAAACTACACAGTCACCTATCCCATGCTTGACCTTTAAAACTTCACAGACTAGTGTTATAATAATAATAATAATAATAATAATAATAATAATTACTATTATTATTAATATTATTAGTTTTATTATTTTATGTTTTGATTTTGCTATGTTTATGTACGAGTTGTGTCAAGCCACCAGCCAGGAACCTCAAACAACACTAAAATACAGGTATTTTAAAAAAAGATACTATTTATTTTAGAGTAATAAACATTAATAAATTGTATTTAAAAAAAGTAAAATAATCTCTATGTATTAATTGAAGTTTGGTATTTTATCCTTCCCAGAACACTCCCATTTTCTGGACTTACGCAACGTGAGTTAAGTCCTCAAGAGATCTTCATCCCATTCATGCTGGTGTATGGCATTAGCAGGTTCAGATTCTACTTCTATCCACAGAGCATTAAAATTACGGGTCTTTGGAATCGACCAGATGTTGTCCCAGAACGGTTGGATTTCTTGGTTTGTGGGAGGCTTTATTACTAAACATTTGTTTTGCCTATAGATCTCTAGAAATTTTAGGGATTGTTCTTAAACATATCATTGTCTTGTAGAATTGACCCCTTTTATCATTGAGTCTGATTCTAGCTGCTTTTCTATAAATAATTTATTTAATTTTTCCTGTCGTTCCATTAGATCATTTACTGCAGTGGTGTCACATTTACCTTTTAACTTTCTGATTTTTGAATGTTTTATTGATGTGTCATTTGTTTTAATAGTTTTGAGAATTTCAATGTACGATCTCAAGATATTAATTTGCTTGTTTTTGTTATCTTGATAAGCTGGCTAATTATGTACATTTTTCTTAATGCTTTTTATCTTTATTCCACACAACTCAGAACGTACTAAAGCAGAAGCATAAAGCAGTCTATTTAAGGATGTCAGGTCTATTCATTTTCGTCAATAATCTCTTTAACAGCGTGATCTGTTTTTGCAATAACCTTTTGATGCTTTCTACAATTTCGTATCTTTGGTAATGTGTTTCTTTTCATCAAAAGAATTTGTTTAACTTAAAGCCACTCACATACCAACGTATTTTTCAGGGTGACTCTTTTTGTTTCATTTACAGCTACCTTTTCTGTTTGAATTGGTTTCAGGAAGTGGAATAATTTTAATCTCATGATCAGCCTCAAGTTCGTGAGATTCAGTACACCCCATTTTCAAGATTTATTGACCCAGAACCTGCAATACTATTTGAAAATGATTTTTACGTAAGCTGGTCTTAATTTGATCTTTCTCAATGTTGGTGAAATTCTTAGTAGAAATGATGTTTCTACATAAATTAGCTAGCTTGTTGCTATCAATGTTTAAGTGTACAGATGGATTTTTCTGCCTCCATATTGCATATGAATGCTCAGTATTGGAAGATTCTGATGGAAACAGTACTGTTGTGTGATAAGCCTCCATTACGCCTTGTTTATCTTCCCTTGGCAAATTTTGTCCCATTATTTTTTTCTTGATGCATGATGGTGGATCCACAGTAGGGCAGGGCCTGATCGTGGGCCTCCTGTTCATTGGAAAGTGGGTCCTGTCTAGAAGCAGACCTTTCGACCCCAAGCTGACCGTCCACTTAGGAACAACCTCCTCTACTATCCACGCAACAGGCGAAGTGGCAAGTTTTGTTTCGTATTGACCTTCTCATAATGCTAAGACTGGTGTTTTTATGAGACACCACCTCAGTGTTTGAAATCAGAGTTTTCCTTCTCCTAGGTGGGCTGCCAACCGAAGCTAATGATCTCTACCTACCTAGGGCCAACATATACTATATCTTTCCTAAGGTGACCTGGAGGTAGTTGTGACAATAGGTAACTTCATTCTCCCACCTCGAAACTCCACAGTCGGATGCATTTTAACGTTATACCCAGAAGGATTATTGTTATTGTTATTATTATTATATTTCCTTATCTTGCATATTTATACAATTGCTTACCGGGTCACCCCAGTGACCTAAGGCAAGCAAAGGTTTCAGAGTAAGACACACACAAAATCTTTAAGTGGAGAGACACTTTCGCAGAATATAAGTAGTACTTTTAAAACAATTTTCTGCATCTCGTAGAGGCTATGTTCGCCAGGTAATTTTTCGACAAACTTTTAAGTACCTTTCTTTATCATGCCTGGGGCTCCTACGATGACAGGGACGGTCGTTGCTTTGAGGTTCCACATTTTCTCAATCTCTATTTCGAGGTCCTTATATTTACTTAGCTTGTCAAACTCCTTGACAGCTACATTTTTGTCTGATGGAACACTCATATCTATCAAAAGGTATGTCTTATCTCGGTGATATTTCACAATAATGTCTGGGCGATTGGCTTGAATGGTTCTGTCTGTATTTACTGGGAAGTCCCACAGGATGGTAACGTTTTGGGCTTCAGTTACTGGTGGGGGGTGGTGTACATAACAGTTCTGGTGGGTGTCCATACCATAGTGGTTGTAAATACCCCAGTGTAGATATTGTCAGATTCTTTCATGTCTTTTGATATACTTACTGGGTGTTAAGAAAGGGCATCCAGACACTAGGTAGTCTACTCTTTCAACAAATTTGTCACAGAAGCGGTATTTCCGACCTGCTCAATTTTTAAAGATGTTCGCTTGATAATTTCGCCTGAAAAGACTTTGGTCTTGTGCAGCTATGATAAAGCCTTCAGATTCTGCTTTTAATCCTACACTTCTCAGCCACTGATGGGTGCTTGTTGATCGACATCAGCGTTTTGACTTCGGATTACATATTGACCAGGTAGAGCCTTCTGAATGTATCTTTCTTTTAGCTGGTTTTGACCTTTCTTTTTTGCATGTTCATTCACTTTTTTCGCAACTTTTGTTGCATGGAGGTTTTTATCTTTAACAATTTGTTCAACTTCTAATTCATTTTCAAATTCCGCAGCTTCTCTGAATACTGAGTGAAGATTTTTACTATTTTCGTGTTGCAAAACCAATTGCACCATCCAATCATTTGAGACTTTAAATAATGTTTCATCGCTATCGTTGTTGTTTCATAAGAAAGTTCCAAATGAACAAGGGCACGACCTCCATGCCTTCTAGGTAAGTAAAGACGATCAACATCAGCTTTCGGGAGAAGTGACCTGTTCCATGTGAATAGTTTCTGTGTTTTTCTATCCATTTGCTGTATATAAGATATATTCCAATTAATAATGTTAAAACTATACTGTACAACTGGTATGGCAAGGGTATTGATGGCCTCTATTCGATTCTTTGAGTTCAACTCTGTTTTAAGGCCAGCCTTATCCTTCGATGATATTCTTTCTGATGTTTTCTTTCATTGACGCGTGCTCTATTCCGCCTCCTTCATTTACTCCCAAATATTCATAGCTTGACTCCGGATCTAGTTCCTTGATAATGGTTTCAATATCAAGGTTAATTGAAGTGGTTTCTTGCAGTTTTCCTTTCGTAAATGTTGCCTTTCCACACTTGTCAAGCCCGAACTCAGTGAAGATATCTTTACTAAATTCACTGACAGTTGTAAGCAATCCTTCGAGCTGTTGGTCATTTTTCGCAAATACTGTCAGGTCATCCATATAAAAGGTGATTTATAACTTCGTGGAAGATGGAATAATCTGAGCCTGAGTTATTAAGTTCATTTGAAAGAGGTATGAGGGAAATACAGAAAAGAAGTGGGGAAAGAGAGTATCCCTGGAAGATACCTCGTTTGATTTTGATAAGATCAGATTCACTCATGCCGTTTTTGTGGCTGAGAAAAAGCCGTTTTTGATATTTAGACAGACTACTGCAAATAAAGTTAGTGATGAGTGGAGAAACTTTGTACAGGTTTGGTCTTTTCAGTATCCAGTCGTGGGGAACACTATCAAACGACTTTCTGTAGTAGATCCATGCAGTACTCATATTTCTTTTTTTACTTCTACAGTTTTCTAACAACATTCTATTAATCATCAATTGATCTTTACATCCGTAAGAATTTCTTTTACATCCTTTCTGTTCTTCTGAAAGGGTTGAATTATTTTCAAGAAACTTATATATTCTTTCAGATATTATTGAGGTTAGAATTTTATATGTTGTTGTAAGGCAGGTGATTGGCCTGTAGTTTTTAGAGTATTGAGTTTCTTTACTCTTTGGCAAAAAAAAGTTGTCCCTTCAGTAAGCAAGTCAGATATAATTTCAGAATTTTGCATCAGATCAGTGTAAGATCTTGTGAGTAAATCATGTAACTCTGTTAAGGAATTCAGCCAAAAATTATGAATCTTGTCGAGTCCTGGGGATATCCCTTTTAGGGCCTTCCCAGTGGCAGACTGGAGTTCTTCGATTGTTATTGGTTCCCATTTTTGTTCACTAACATCAGACAATCATTCTTCCTCTCTACCTATCCATTCCGCTTCAGAGTTAAAATTCTTTTCATTACCCCATATACTCTTCCAGAACTCTTCCATGTCTTCTCTCTTCGGTGGGTCTTCAACTTCAATCTTGCTTTTTTCTAGCTCTCTGTAAAACTTCTTCGCATGCGTCTTAAAAACCTTGTGTTGTCTGTAAAATTTTGGGTTTTTTATCCAATTGCGATAATCTTTGTGCTTTTACTTGCATTTTTTGCTTAAGTGTTTCTTTTGCCGTAACAATAGAGCTTAAATCATTAATATTGTATTTCTTCTTTAGCTTTCTACTCTTCCTGGTCTTAACACTAACAACTTTTGACATTTCATCTAATATTGATATTTCTGCCCGCAGAAAATCAATCTCTTTCTGAATTTGTACTTTCCATTTTGGTGGTTTGCTCACATGTGGCTTCTTTTTGGTTTTGATTTTAACACCTGTATCATGGGTTATTGCTATGGCAGTGAGTACATAAGATTATTAAGCGACGTCAAATCTTTATCAGTATTTTCTACAATATTTCTCAGAGCAACGTTGTAGAGGGTAATTGTAGTTCTTGTTATTTTGCTCAGGGATAATTTAGGTAGAGCTTTTCTTTCACACATTGGCATGTTTTCAGTTTTGCTTAACTCCCTTAGTATATTTTCAGGGGCTGTTTCAATTTTCTCCTTGTTCTCATTAATAAATTCATTTGAATTCTCATCATGCGTCTGGTTTCTAACCTGATTTATCATCGTCTCTATTTCACCATTCGTTAATTTAACGACTCTGACAACTGGCTCACGCAATTCATCAACATTATTTTCATTTATTTCCGTTTCTACGTCATACACGTCGTCTCCATTTATCTTAATCTCTGCTTTAACGTTTTCAATCTGTGCATCATTCAACTTCTTATTGTTAATAATGTCTCTTCTCACATTCTCGAGCTTATTAGCATCAATATTAGCGAGACAATCATCTCCAACCATTTGTCTCCACAACAAATAGATTTGTTCCGTTAAATTTCGTTGTGGTCTTAGTTGAGCGGTGTAAACATTCTTATAATTCTCAGTAGACCATTTGTTTCTTTTTTCTTTTTGAGGTCGGGGTATCACCACAGGTTCAAGATTAGGAATTATCCGGCTCTGATTACCTAGTGGATCATTTGTTGAGAACTTCATTCCAGTTGCAGACTTTTCGATCTCTGGCTGTTTTCTCCCTGAAGGACGCGCCCCTTGGTAACCCGCGCGACGGCCGATGCGGTATGAATTATTTCTGGTTTGTTATTATTAAAAGAGGGGGTGCATTTTAACCTTTCTGCCAAAGGGCTGGATATTCCGTGCCAAATACCATTTGGTACTTCATGTCCACACGGTATGTCTACGTGGACAGACTTAACTCATCCGGACGTCAACCCGGTATTTCAAGGCTTCGGAATAGGCTAACAGGTGCTACATCTTGCCCAATAGTGATCTGGAGGTAATTGTGGCAAAGGGTAACCTCCTTCGCCCATGTCGAAACTCCACAACCGGATGCAGTTTATCGTCATACCCGGGACGTTTATTGTTATTGTTATTATTATTATTATTATTGTTATTTTTATTATCATTATCATTATTATGATGATGCTGCTGATGATGATGATGATTATGAGTAAGTAAAATTTACCAAATTACAAGGTTTGTAGTCAGAGAATAAGTTTTATATCTTAACAGCCTTGACCATTTTATTAAGTGTAAAGCCTGATTTATGGATAAAAGTAATCTGCTTTTATCTTTATATTATCTTAATAATTATAAGTGAAGATAATATAATTATCTTCACGATAATTTTGATTTTTACGACAATTTCTTTTTAGAACTTTCTCTTACATTTACGTTCATTATTAAATGTATGGCGATTATTATGTCATGCTCGCTAATTTCGAGCTGTAGAATTTCCTCTTAATACAGCTTTTACAGAATTGCGTTGTTTCTAACCAAAGACGTTTTACGAGATATGTTGGCAATACTAAGGTTAGCAACGCTATTAATGCTTCAATGTAGCCCGCTACAGTTGTTGGTTTTTTAATTAATCTTCCTTTCCTCCTATTTTCTAATATTTCCAGTTTTATCTGTCCATTTTCCAAATTCCTTTTATTTTTTATTTTAAGACCTGTAAATTACTTTATTCGCGCGAAGATATTCTTTGTTAGTGCCACCTTCATACTTATTACTTATTATAAAATGCCTCTATTCTTTTCTCGCTTGACAGTAACCCTCTGTCGTTACCTCACAGTTGCATCCTTTTCGTCGTATGACTTCAAATTCTAAACAACATAATTTACTTCGAATATTGCGATTCCCCGATGTCTCCTTTAAGTAACGCTCCTATTCATCTTTCCCAACAGTTATTTTCTTACTATTATAGGCAACAATAGCTACAGTTTAATAACAAACAATTATGGATTATCAAATATTGTTGTCCTAATAGTAATAACATCTTTCATGCAGAGAAAAAAAGTCAGTATATAGTCTTGATTTGGCACTACTACTTAAAGTACTTTTCGAATCATGCTTTCACTGTCCATTAATACATTTTTGTGCATTTCTGCAACTTTTATCTCATCTAATCACTCTAGTTGTAAGTGTTCGTTAAATACTTTTTCCATATCACGCTTCACTTCTTTCACACTTTCACCAAGAGCACTATTGACCAAAGGGAACAATCGTGATACCATGTCCAAGTCTCCTCTTCTAATTCAAATTCAACTTGTTGGTACTTTGTCACTTTCCCATTTCTTTCAGCTGCTATATTTTCCTGCTGTGGCAATGTCATATGACAAATACAAATCTTATTCCTATCTTTGTGTTTTGGAACAAAATCTGGTCTCCTAGATATTGTCGTTTAACAAAAGTTGTACTTAAATTCCCAGACTAATGTAACACTTCTTTTTGCCAACATTTGGCCTTTCACCCAATTTGCCTTATACAACTTTGTTTCTTTACTTAGCAACCTTTATTCCTTTGACCATTCAATTTCCATTTCTATTAATGCCCTGCTATGTCGTCCTCAGTACTCAGCATTGGCTATAGTCCATCAACAACGTGCTCGAATGTTACAAGAAACTCTCTGCATAGTTGACGTCTCCCAATTTTAATCTGCCCTCTTGCCACCTTCTACCTTCCTCTCTCCACCATCTGCTCAAACATTGCATTATCGATGCTGTTTTTCCTTGTGTTGATCTCTGCTTTAATCAAGGATGGGATCCCTCTTCTTGTCTTATAAATCACTTGTAATTCTTTCTGTAATTCTTTCTTTCTCCATTCTGCCTTCACCTTCTTCTATGTTGATTTCTCTCCTAATTTCAGTATTTCTCCATCTAACCTTACCTTATTCTCCACAAATTCTAATGACACCAATTTCCATCATTGCTTTTATTGCTTTGTCAATGATGGAGTTATTTTCTTTCCCTGTTTTTATCTCTGCCATTCCGCTCGAAACTATTTACTATTTGATTTGCACACAGAACACGAACTCTTGTTCTTGTCTCTGCATACACATCATTTATAGACTTAAGTCCACTTCCACCTTGGTGTCTCTTTAGATATAATTATTAATCACTTCCTTCTCTTCTTAACATCCTGTTCTTCCTAAATTCCTCTTTAACAATCTGATCCAACTTTTTTTGTTACTTCTTCTGTAACCCTTTTATACACGTCCTTTGTCTTGATAACATCTGCATATCCCACCCCAAGAAACCTATATATTTCCTCCTCATTTTCATCTAATAGGTAGTTCGCAATAGGTATTTCTCTAATACAAAATCCAACAGGTGTATAACTGTCTTCTTGCACGAATCTGCACTTTATATCTATCCATCTGCTTCCACAATTTTCTCAATTTCTTCACAACTCAAGCTTTGATTTCCATTTGTTCATTAGTTCTCTCAATGATGGTATACCAACCTATTCATCCACTCGTATCACTAATCATTCTGCACTCTGTCATGGACATTTTGGTAGCCATATAGGCTACAACTAATTAATAATTAATAATAATAATAATAATGAAAACAATATTAATATCGCTATTGTTATTATTAAGTTATTATTATTACGTGCAGTGGTGGCTTTGTGGTTAAATCAACAGATTACCATGCAAGAGTCAAAAATGTCGGCCACGCCCATGGAAGTACTGGACCCAATTTGTTTCTCCGTTACAAGTGTATAAAATAATTTGGGAAAATGAATAAGGAACAAGAGCTAAAGTGAGAAATTGCCAGGGTGTAGAATTTAAGTAAAATCAAAGCAATACCTTTGGTTTTGGGTGCACAAACGGAACTGTAACAAATGGAATGAAAGCATGGATAAAATGACCTTTGGACCTTCAGTCAATTGACTTGAACCTCTACTTTTAATAAGAAATGTAGTATACGAACAGCCAGATTAAGAAGCAAATAAAGAAAAAGAACGTAATAAATTTGTAACATGTGCATTACCGACAACCTTTGTCAGAACTAAGGGCAATTTTGACCTTTCACCTTTGTTTTAACCTTAACCTTATAAAAATTAGCCCTGGAAGAGTACACAGACGTATTTCTGTTTCAGCATAAAAAAACATAGAAAAATGGAAGGTATTGCTCACGTTTTTCGTGTGTGACAGACCTATTTGCAAATATTCATGAATGTACCACATTGAAAAGGTGACCATACACATGGCATTGTTTATGTTTGTTCTTAGACACGCACCCACCCTTAAGTAGACACCAGCTGTTGGTCTTGGGACACCAACTATAAACCGTCCCTAATATAATAACAAATTTTTGTAAAAGATTTTACGAAATCATTTTCTAAAGGCTGTAACATATTCTTGAGGCTTTAGTTATTTGTGCCAGGCTGAAATCTTTTAACCTATGCAGGTTTAAAAGTAATTTTTGCTTTTATAAAATTACTGTAAGGCCCCAGAAAACAGTTTAATTCCTGCCGTTTGAAGAAATCAATCCAAAAATCAGATAAAAAATCATAATCAGACCTGATTACACTAACTGATTAGGTTTATATGAGGCCTCAAGGAGATCAAGTGCAGTATAAATAAATTATTTCCACCATACCCTTCGCATTTTGTTTTGATACAGGGGCCAGGATTACTCTCATTGGACTGGTTGTCATGACGGACTTGGAAGTTTTTTATATAATATATAACCTATCTCGATCCATCACACAGTATTACTACTAATAATACTACTACTACTGCTGCTACTACGACTACTACTACTACTACTACTACTACTTCCACTACTACTACAACAACTAATAATAATAATGATAATAATAAAAATAATTTTGGGGAGCTTTTGATTCATTTTCCCTTTAGTAATTGGGGCTCAGACGGTGCCGTTCAGAGGGACTTGGGACTTTGTTTTAGCAGTGTTGAATTTCTTGGCCGGATACGCTTCTGACGCCAACCAACGGCTTTTTCTTTTGTAAAGTGCCAAATCCTTTTCACATGCTGGGGGAATCGAAAGCTGAACCTCTTGGTTAAGGTGCAACTGCACTAACCATCAAGTCACAGCTTCTAATTATTATTTTTCAATAATAATAATAATCATAGCAAAAATGCATTCTTATAGACATGACCATACCATCTGAACGCAACACATCTGTCGAAGTAACAGAAAAGCTGTGGAAGTACAAAGACCTAGAGATTGAAATCAACACGATGTGGGGCACAAAGCCAACAACATTACCAGTTGTCATTGGAGCTTTGGGACTTGTGAAGAAGGGATTAGAAAAATGCACCGACAAGATCCCTGGTAAAATCAACAACCAAGAAATCCAGAAAATAGCCCTCCTTGGAACAGCACACATACTACCGGAGAGTACTATCAATAAAGTAGAAAGCAACAGCTATTCTCTAGCGCCTTAGGACCGTTTTTTGGACCTGGCTCTAAAGGACGTAATAAACTACGCAGAAAGTAAAATAAATAAATAAATAAATAATAATAAAAATAGTACGCCCCCTCCGTAGGTGGTGAAGGATAAGAAAATCTAACCGTCTCAACTAAAAGCAAAGGATATAAATTTATATATATATATATATAAATAAAGATATATATATATATATATATATATACATATCTACACATATACACACATATATATATATACATATATACATATATATATACATATATATATATATTTATACCAGTATAGTAGTAATTATTACCTATCGACAGTGCTCAATAATATAAGAATATTAGAGCTATCACATGAAACTGACAGTTCCAAACTAAGATCTTTTTATTTTTGTTATCGTTCACTATATATATATGTATACGGTTCTATACATATAAAATGATGTACATATCGTTTTATGCAAAAACATGGCTCTACTACAAACCGACTTCGATATCACATGAATTAATATACGGCACATGAAATGAAATACTATTTAAATGAACTAAGTGGTTACTACTCATTCAAATATTCTTTTGATTCCAGCTTACTCAGGGTAATTATCTATTATTATCCACTTCAGTATTTTTCTTCCTAACTGTATCCCATATCTACCTAAGAATTTAGAGTCTTATACATTTGCTAATAGTATCTTCTTAATGGAGGCTGTATATGTTTATTTAATAAATTGGACTAATTCTAATGGCTAAAAGCGACAATAAGCTTTATTTATTGAGTAGATTATTTGTTGTTATGTATGTTATTGTTTAAGGTACCGTCAGGGGTTACCGACAATTCAATAGGTGTAACCTTATTTGGTAAACTAGAATGTTTGAGGAAGCAATACACCTTACACGCAAGATGATTAGGACATGGGTTTTATGATAACAAACAGGAATGTAGGGAACAATATGCGTTATGTCAAAGCAGAAGACCGAGTAAATTCTATGTTTATTTTTGCTATGACGTTTTGCATTCTTAAGAACCTGTTGTTTAAGACAACAAACACATATTATGTACTTATGGACAAAGAGAGGTTTTTAACATCACACGTTGCTTATATCATTTCGTTTTTAAGTTACATTGGTTCGGAAAAAAAGACCATAAAACAATATATATCTGTTATTCTTCATCAGCTGGATTCTAATTGCCGGTACTTGATAAATAGGTATGCTAGTTGGCCTTTGTGTTAAAAGCACACAGGACATCGTATGATACAAGGGTCTTGGGCACGAATCTGACAATTCTTAAATTCTTTGTGATCTTGCGAAAGGCTACGGTGCTATCTAGTAAACAAAACCGAATCTTTTATGTCTCCGATCTTTTTCCTATATTGTATACCTGTCTGTGTCTCTTGAGTTTATCTAGGTTCATTCATTTTTTAAATATGTACCAAGGGTCTAGTGTAGATTGTGTACAATACGTAACTCTTCTTTGCTGAGAATTGCTTTTGTAAATCTCCACAAACTAATTTTATGTAAAGCTTGAAAGCGAATTATTTTCTTATCTGCGGAATAAAATGCAATTGATTTTGACTTATTTTTGTTTTTTTGACGGAGTATCTATCAACGAGGTTTCCAGAAGTCGAGTTCACAATAGGACAGGGTTGACCGACCCAATTATGGGTAAGACAGCTAATGAAGAAAACTTGATTGCAAAGGTAAACCTTATCTCAAAATTATTATCAAGGTTTGCCAGTAACGATTTCTACTTTCCTACAACTTTGTCCGTCATTGACTATAACTCGTCTGTCTTTTTTCAATGCGTCATGTACACTTTAAATGTGCTCCCCTTTTGATTTGTCCTGTCTTCTGGAATTTCTTACTCTTCTCTGTAGAGTGATATAAAGCAGAAACTCCACGTATCTTGTTCTTACTGAAGTTGATTTGTGAAGTTACATATCTTACCTTCATTACCTATATGGTGGTTACAAAGAAATTGCAGGGTGCTTATGTTACGATTTTTTCAGCAAATACTCTACCTGGAAAATGTGAAGTTGAAAATGTCCTACAAGACTAGCTAGCAAAATTGGTTAGCAAATCCCTTGTCATGAGAAGTAATTGACTAATCTAATTTGAAAAAAGATGTGTCTAAACTATGTGACAGTCTTCATTTTGTCTTCTTTCAAACAGCTTTTGAGTAAGTTAGGTTTGCTTTTAACTAAATAACGTTTTTCTTTATGCCCTCAACTTAATGATTTGTATAGTAGTTTTAAGTTAATAATTTGTATTCGATATAAAGAAGAATTTTGCTAAAGATCAGGATTTTGCAATAAAGAGGAACTGCTTTCCATTTTCCATCTACTTTGGGTCAATAATGAAAACAGGGTATTCATCGGCTGTAAATCTAGCTATAAAATTAAGTGAATAATGGACGGAATTCCAAACAGTGTGTACTATTTTGTTAATAAACACTTCGATGGAAAAATTGTGTGCAACGTAGGATAGTATGCATACTGTTGTTTTTGTGAGAAAAAGGTAGAGATAGGCTTTTTGCCAATAAGTGTAGGATTAGAGAGAAACAGCAAGATTGGGACATTTCAAGTTACAAACACGCGTCTGAAATTTATCAAGAATATCAAGATGAGATGAGTAAGCACATGTTCATATGTGGCAACAGTGCTCTATATAAGGACCCATGGTAGGGTTATAGAGATAAAATGGACCAAAGCATAAAGTGCGCTTTAGCGAGATACAAAGAAGCACTCTTTTTAGAGATAGATCTAACAATGGACTGAATTTAAGAACCCGAATAAAGATCTGCAGAAAATGACAGATCAAGCGTCCTCAGTGATAAACTTTTCACAAGAAGTAATCTCCTTGGGCTAATATCAGAAAGTTAGTTAATGAATATTGGCCAGAAATAAGGACACAAATTTCTATTGAAGAAAATTAATTGCAATTTGGTCACATGAAACAAAATAAGCAACTTTCTGCCAACTTCTAAAAACCTGAAGGTCAAATTCCAAACCATTAATAAGTTTACTTTGTTGCTGCTGAAATACCTTGTGTCTAATTCTGAAATACAAAGTAGTGTCATGAACATAGACGATGAAAAAGCTAAGGCAAATTATTAATAAGTCTACTGATATAAAGTAAGAAAACGTTGGACTAAGAATAGAACCTTGAGGAACTCCAGGAAGAATTAACTACTCATCAACTGTAATGACTGGTAAATTCATAATTTGGTCAATACCACAAGCAGAAGCCTTATGAAGCAAGTTAGCACACCAGTCCTTATCAAAAATTTTGAAACTGTCCAAAGCTAATTGGAGCTCTTCATGAGAACTATCCATAAAGCTATACAAAAGCTCCATGATTACTGTCAGAGGTTATCATAAGATTAACATCCTTTAAACACGTAATAAACGTCAACAAAGAGACCTGGCTTCTGCAGGATTTCCACCACTACTTTGTTGATAAGTCATTCAAAGTACTTATTATAAATAGAAGGAAAACGTGTAGATCGATATTTGTCAGAATGTAGTAAATCAGCTACATTTTTCAAGAGATGGACAATAATAACTACTCTCCAGCAAGATAGCAAAGAAGATAACTTGAAAGGACAAACTTTAAAGACAACTAATAAAATGAAGTGTAGGCAAGGATTTTTAGATTGATCTTGTCTATAAATAACATTCAAAAACAACCTTGGATTTATGTTGACAGAACCAAATTCTGGTGAGTTTGCAAAGGGAATTTGACAAAAAAGACCAACAATATTGAGAGAAAGATTTTCATAAAACAATCTAGTAAGGAGATCAGCCGGTTTTCGTGACGACAGAAAACAGAGAACACTATGAAAAGGTGCAGGGAATGCTGACTTGCAAGAATTCAAAACAATATTGTCAATATCCCAGAAGCCTCGACGTCTAAGTCGTCAGGGAGAGACAGAATTGAAAACTTGCTAAGGATAGCGAAAGTTAACACGAAAACTGATCTTTTTGCAAACAATGGTATATTGTTTGAAGAAAACTCAGAGATTTCTCAGTTCGATCGTGTTGAAAATGAACTAAAAAATTATTGCCTTCAGCAAAGAAAAAACGAGAACAAGCACTAAAATGTAAATAGAGCGAAACAGATTTTGTGCCTCCTGCCAATTACATTGATTCAATATCAACCTAAAACCATTCAGTTAAATCAATGGTAGCATCAGAAGTCAATTTTCAAAAGATTTGAATCCTAAATAATACCGATAAATTGTCTAAGTTCATTCCTGTCAGCCTGACCAAATTTGAAAGGCTTTGAGTGATGTGAATTGTGAACAAGACTTAGAACAGTAATCCTAACGTCTGCAGTAACAACAATAGAAGTCACTAAGGACAATGATATTAGCAGTGTGATTCTTGTCAAGAGCATTATTAATGAAGCCTGATACTGTCTCAGTAACTGAGAAAAAAATCAGAATAAGAAGATTGATACATAAAAAGGTAACAAGTGGTCTTCAGAAGATGCAATTCAATTAGAAAAATGGCTTATCTTTATGCTATATTCATATTCTCTAACAGTTGTAAGATCATGTTGAACAAGAACATGAAGGTAGGTTGTCTAATTTGGTCGAAATAAAGGTAAATAGCCATTGGCATGAAAATCCTATTAACTAATACCATTATTGAGACCAGTCTCATAGAGGACAACGGTACGAAGACTCACAATTGAAGGGAAAAATTTATAAAAGAAAAAGTAGAACGGAGATCTTTGACCTATCTGGAAGCTAAGGAAATTTTTTTTAGGTAGCAGCTCTTTTTAATCAGAAAAACCTGCTACCTTAGAAATATCTCATATCCTTAGGTTCCAAGAAGGTCAAAGGTCTTCTTTTATGACTCATGATACTCAGAAACTTCGTATATTCTAGATGGAATATATCTACATACATATATATTATATATAGAGAGAGAGCTATGTATATATATATAAATTTATATGTAAACGATTTTTTATTTATTATATATGCTATTTCAAAAAATAAGCTGGTTTAGTGACAGGTTTGCTTAACAGCTACTTGTGATGATTGCGATATTACTATTGATAAAGACGATTTACAATTCTAAGGATCTGAATAAGATCAACCATTACTTTTTCTGTTTGCAGATTGTATGTTCTTAACACCTACTGGTTTGAATCCAGGTCAATTCAAATTGTATTTTCCATGTTTATGTGTATTTATCAAAACACTTAGTTTAGAACTGTCAGTTTCATGGGTTTTTCCATATTCGTCACTTTTACTTTTCAAAAGTTTTAATCTAAGTCTATGTTTCCTTCTGTTTGCATTTTGCTATTTATTGTTGGCTTCTTTTAGTATTTCTGAAAATTGAATTCCATCATGAGTTTTCTCCGTTTCGACCTTAGCGAATTTAAGTTCTCTGTCGATTGGCAAATCTTCCCTTTGCTCAAGAAGATTTTGTAGAGAATCGATCCAAATCCATTTATCGTCTTCTAAATCATGTTTTTTGGTGTTCCTTTATCTTGTTCTCCCATACCTGATCCACTGACATAATATATCACTTCTGAAATCATGATATTTTAAAGTTTTTGATGGTATTTCTGGCTGTTTAAATTTCGAGTGAAATGGCGATCAGGTGCTTTTTTCTCTTGTAACATTGTTTTTAATTCTATAGTTCCCTGCAAATTCGAGTTGTCGTCAGACAAATAAAAGCTATGGCAACAGGGTTTTTTTTCACAAATGATTGCTAAAAATAAATAAATATAGTATAAATAATAATATAAATAAATATTAAATAATAATAAATATAATATAAATAAATAAGTCAGGTTATCAACCTCATTTTATTGAGTGAGAGCTTTCAGATTAAAAAACTAAAAATCAGATTTAGTAATTTTTTTATTCTTCTTGTACTTTATCTTAAGCTCTTAGTAATGATAATTGTTATTTTGTGATTATCAAGTTCTGTGTGCTTTCCCTAACTCAGGTTTTTCTAAATGTAATAATTATTTAAATTTATAACTTTGAACAACCAATGGAAATCGCAGTAATTTTGTATTGCTATAATGAAATGCAGATATTCCTAAAGGACTCTATATTATAATATAATTTAATTCAATTTTGAACATCTGGTTTGTTCTTCAACTTCACTATTGTTCCTTATTTAACTGTTATTATTATGTTTCATGTATTAATCTCCTACATCCCTTATAAATATTCAATTTACTTCAAGTAAATACACGGCTTATCCAACTTACTGATAAACCGAAAGAGAAAACGTTAATACGTTCGGTTTGTGTTTTTATTTTTTAGATTGCTGTTTAAAATTTCCAAAAAATAACTTTCGCTGTATTAAAATACAGACATCTTTTTCGGTGAAAGTTGTTTTATTAGTCTTAAAGAATATTTAAAGGAACGAGTGAATAACACAAGCAAAACGCTTTGTGCTGCTATCTAGACAAAGATTATTGGCCTGACAACCTGAGCAGGTGAAATAAAATGAAGAAATATTAAGTATTTTGTACCTACATATATTACATGTATTACAAATGATACAGTCAAAGATCAACAGAAAAAAACTGTCACGGCTCAAAAGAAAATAAACAACTAAACAAATAAAAACAATTAAAAAATAAATTTAAAAAGTTACTTTCAACATCCTTCAATCAAGACAGCAAAATAACAAAATCCGAAGCATTAACTTTATTTACAGCGAACTATCTAAACATCAAACTCTCTTTTTGGACACAACATTTGAGCTGGAATACAGCCATGGTTATTCTTAACTCTGTAATAAATCTGCTTCAGCAAACCAGTACCTGGATCCTACTTCCTTCCATCATTTTCTCTAATTTAATCAATAGAGTAATCGCAGAATATTTGAAGTAACAATGCTAGGTCCTTTAGTGGGGATGCGTGTTTATCTTTTATATAATAGTTTACGTTACAAAAGATTAATAAAAACATCTTCTTTATTAGATTTACTTCAACTCTAAATTTGATTTAATATAACCACTGGTGAGAACTTACCTTAAGCAATCAAACCTGTAAGCTGGTTCCTTTTCTGTTATGTTGATGGGAATACCATCTCCTGTATATTACAGCGTTAGCAATAATGAAGCATTTAAGACAGAAGAATACGTAGTATTAAGACTTGGGATTTTATTTTTGACATGTATTGAGAACACTTTTCCGTGATTTTGGCAAATGCATTGAAACCCAAGGGAAAAAGTGCTTGTAAGTGTTTCCTGCTAATAACCTAAAACAATCACTTTCTTTTCATGGGAAAAGTTTAACTTAATATATGAAAGCATGTTTTTACTAATCTTTTGTAACGTAAACTATTAAATAAAAGATAAACAGACATTCACACCAGAGGGCCTAGCATTGTTTCTTCAAATATTCTGCGATTATGATTCAAGTACTGGTTTGCCTAAGCAGATTTATTACGGAGTTAGGGATAACCATGGCTGTATTCCAGCTCAAATGTTGTGTCCAAAAAGAGAGTTTGATGTTTAGATAGTTGGCTGTAAATATAGTTAATGCTTCGCATTTTGTTATTTTGGTGTCGTGATTGAAGGATGTTGAAAGTGACTTTAAATACTTAAAAGACATTTTAACCTCCTTTATTTTTACTTAAAACGTTATAATCCGATTTGTACGTCCACGGATTGACAAAGTTAACCTTCATTGGGATTTTATTGCGATTTTTCTTGGAATTTTTCTTGGAATTTTTCTTGGAATTTTTCTTGGAATTTTTCTTGGAATTTTTGGGGGGATTTTTGCTGGGATTTTTATTCGGATTGCTTTCATAAAATTTTGTACGAAGCAAAAGGTAGTACCTCTTAGGAAAGAGGTAGTGGATACAAACTGTACCTAGTTCGTAATAAAAATTAGGATACAGTGATAAACATATTTCAATTACTAGAAAGAAGCCATCGGACCAAAGGCACTATGATGTATGTCGACAGAGGTATAGTATGAAGTCTGCAGCATTCCTAATCGACAAGGATAATGTATGTGCAATTAATTTCAAGCAGCAGTGGACAAATCCTAATATTCTTCAAATATNTTTTCTTGGAATTTTTGGGGGGATTTTTGCTGGGATTTTTATTCGGATTGCTTTCATAAAATTTTGTACGAAGCAAAAGGTAGTACCTCTTAGGAAAGAGGTAGTGGATACAAACTGTACCTAGTTCGTAATAAAAATTAGGATACAGTGATAAACATATTTCAATTACTAGAAAGAAGCCATCGGACCAAAGGCACTATGATGTATGTCGACAGAGGTATAGTATGAAGTCTGCAGCATTCCTAATCGACAAGGATAATGTATGTGCAATTAATTTCAAGCAGCAGTGGACAAATCCTAATATTCTTCAAATATTGTAACTTCATAGATATGGGATGGATCTGATAAAATTCTTTATTAAGGTGTACGACGTATTTCATTATGGAGCACTCAAACTCAGTTCAGTACTTGGGTCTTCAGTCAATTTTGTCAATGAGTAGATTCGTTTTTCTTTGTAGAAGTGAATCACTATGTAATCCTTCAAAACAGAGTATTTCCCAGTTGTGAAGCCAAATTATTCAGATTCGTTTTTCATTCTTAATTACTAATTTCCAATATTTGTCTTTAACCTCTCACAATACTGATTTCAGAAGTTAAATTATGCATGCTTCATTTGTTTTTGTGATAAATATTTCCAATATTACTGCTCTTTCCACGGTGTTTTGTTTTTAATGTCAATTGGTGAAGTTATTAATATATAAAACCATTCCCTTCAATCTGCTGTCATTTACATTTTTGCATAACGATTAAGTTTTGATTTTATCCGAACTCTTTGTGGGGCAAATGGACTTGCTTAATTAATTGATAGCATCCTATGTACTTGCACCTTGTTGACAGATACATAAACAGCACTTTCTGAACATTTTCTCATAATAAATAAAGAAAATCTTTAATCTGCTTTACCTAATAAATTTTAAGGCAAGAGAAGACGAACCAAGTTATATTTTTTCTAAATCTATTAGTCTATGAAAGAGAAATAAAATCATGGATGGTGGTTGCATCTGAATCTTATAAGATTGAGAAAGGATGGATTCGATGTGAAGGTGTATTAAATAAAGGCAATTTACTGGTACTTTTAGTGCAAGCCAATGACTTGCATGCAGTACCTCTTATTTGAATCAGTAGAAACAAATTGATTATTTTCTATTTGTTGGGTGTTAAAATGTTTGAGGAAAAGCAGAGTTAGAGATTATGTCTTGATGCAGTTGGATATTGCCAAGAATTGATTTTGTAACAATACAAAAAACGCACTTGATTTTTTTTGTCAATTATTGGAATTTACTGTAGGTTTCTTTGGGGTTGTCCTTTCATGATCATCAAATAGGATGAATTATGCTTTTATTTTGTACTAAGAAACATTTATTTAGTCAAACCGTAAAGAAACCACTTAAATTCTGTAATTCAAGGTAGGCCAATAAAAACTTTTTTTTATTTTGAACAAAGTAAATGTGAATGGGCAGTATTCACTAACTAATACAGCTGCATACCTTAAAAAACAACAGTTCTTTGTTGAGTATGCCAGATACTAAAGTAAATAAAGTATCCCTTTATCTCTAGATCTATAAAATACAACTGCAAATGTATGGCAAGAATATCAGGAGTCGGTATCAGATTTACATTGTCATAAATAATTGCTTGAGCATTTTATCAAATGATAGATTCTATTTTGTCATCAGCCTGCGTCATTTTGGAATGATACGACAAAGTACCGCGCATGTGCGAACTATTTTTTTTTCATTGCAGCAGAATTGCTCATGCGTTTGTAAATTACTGCAACTTGGGGCTATGGAAAATCTTTTCACACTGACAAAGATTGGAAAAACGTAAGGAAAAGGATCATAAACTGATAGCTGTCAGGGCTTAAATTCTATTTTACGTACTAGTATTTCAGACCGTCCTGAAAATGGTAACGCAGATGAAAGGGATCCCCTTTCATCACACTGGAATAACGTTTAGTCTTTGATTAATATTCTGTTTGTTATGCAGAATAATGGGTTCGAAAATAATAATTTGTTGTTCATGGTAGAAAGTCAAAGATCCTTAAATTAACAAGAGCCTACTGATCCATAAGGGAGAAACCTGTCAACCTCAGACGAAGCAAAGGCGTCAGGTTCAAAGGAGGCAAGTGTACTAGCTTTACAGGGAGTAAATGATAAATCCAACTGGAATGATTCAAGGAGCATCTAGGCCCAGTGAAGAAAACGTTTTAAGTATATTTAGAGTCGATGAGTTGAACAGATTACTTCTGATGACAAACATGATGAGCAGTTTTTAGATCCACAGAGGCATGCTTTCGCTCAATTGAGATTCACGGTGGTCACACAAANGCGCATGTGCGAACTATTTTTTTTTCATTGCAGCAGAAATGCTCATGCGTTTGTAAATTACTGCAACTTGGGGCTATGGAAAATCTTTTCACACTGACAAAGATTGGAAAAACGTAAGGAAAAGGATCATAAACTGATAGCTGTCAGGGCTTAAATTCTATTTTACGTACTAGTATTTCAGACCGTCCTGAAAATGGTAACGCAGATGAAAGGGATCCCCTTTCATCACACTGGAATAACGTTTAGTCTTTGATTAATATTCTGTTTGTTATGCAGAATAATGGGTTCGAAAATAATAATTTGTTGTTCATGGTAGAAAGTCGGGCATACAGGCTTTATAGATTGGATTGATGCCCCATTTCCAATGTTTGAAAGTAGAATGAAGCAAATAGTAGTAAAATATTTTGATGAGAGATGGCAAACGTTTCCTACCTGCTCAACGACACAGATAGAAAAATTATAACACAAGTGAATTGCAATCCAAATCGTGGAATTACTAAATATTTGAGTAGGATACCCTAACATATAGTGCAATTAAACCCTTAAAACTGTAATACAATTTTTCAGACTTTTCATTTTAATCACAAGCCTAAATTTCCCATAGGCTCAAGTATCATTCTCGTTAGACATAAGCTGGATTTGTTAGTAATTGAAAACTTTTGCAAATGCCATAAAATTTGTGTAGGATACCCTAACATATAGTGCAATTAAACCCTTAAATCTGTAATACAATTTTTACAGACTTTTCATTTTAATCACAAGCCTAAATTTCCCATAGGCTAAAGTATCATTCTCGTTAGACATAAGCTGGATTTGTTAGTAATTGAAAACTTTTGCAAATGCCATATGTTCTTAGGAGCCCTTGTTTTTTTAACGAATTGTTCAATTTCTTTCCCTAAATCGAATACACTAATGTATGAAATGACAATGCGACGTTGCCCATGGATTGGAAACAACCTTTGAATGTTGTTTCTGTAGCCAAAAATGGTTTTTTTGTCCAAACTTTAACTATCTAAAAAGACAGCTGAGGTCCTACTTGCTTTCCTTATAAGCAACCTATTGAAAATTTTCCAATTTAGATATGAGGAGATACATAATCATCATTTGTTTTTGTTATTTTGCTCCAGATTATCAGAATGCAATTCAAAATTTGGTTTAAGCATGATCAAACAGTCGGTGGTAATAGCTCAACTGTAACTATTATTGTAAAGTCAAATTAAAATAGATACTTTTGTTATTCCTCGTATCTGACTGCGTGGGATAAATGCAGAAAAACAAGGATAAAGCTGTAGAAAAGTTTTATTTTTATGATAAAAACGTTTCTTAAAGGTGGACAAAAAATTGAAACAATGAGGTTGTGATTCCCGATATAGAGAAAAACTGGGGTGAGATTTGAGAGCTTCTGTTTCCGAGTTTAAAAACGTATTTGTGATTCTATTACTGAAACAAAGAAAAATTCAATTTGTAATCAACAAAAAAACACATAAGGTAACTGATTCATATTTTTTTTAATATGGTAGTTAGTACTAATTTAAGCTGTGTTGGTGCCAATTTACACATTGTTATGTGTCATCATTCTCTATTTAACTCTGGGAATTTTGTTGAGGATTCTTTGTAAGAACGTACGGGTGCTCTTATTTCTTTCCTTCACTATTTGGGAATTCTGAGCTGGTACCAACGAGGAAAGCTGATGATGAAACTTACCATAATAATACCTATAGAAAAGACTAAGCTAACCCTTTTAGAAGCAGAAGTAGCATTAGATTATATAAAAGTTTGCTTTACTTAGAGTGAAAGAAACCAGCTACTTTCTTCCTAGTTACTGACAGATTAAAGTCCACTTTTCATTTCTTCCTCCTGGGTCCCCTTGTGAAAATGCCAGAGTATAAGGTTGTTTCAAAGACATACATGTTGACGAACTGAAAAAGTCACAAAATAAATTGTTACAGGCTTCAAAGAAGCCAGCATGCAACTTTTTTTAATTGCCTTGAAAATGTCTTGAGCTATAGACATTTATATATCCATCACCAAACTTATTCTTTAGAACTTTAAATACCTTCCGTGATTACAAACCAAAACGTAACTGGTGGGCAGAGAAGCTCTGCGAAGATAAAAAAAAGATCTAAATTTTGCAAGAATTTGACTAGTGCATTGTTAACAAGACATTTAATGGTCTTGTTAATAATATCTAGGATATTTATAGGTTATCAATATTTGCCACTACCCTATAGATTAACTGCACTATTGAAGACAGGACAACAATAGGAACTTCCTTGGAAGATAGCCAAGACAGCTTTGAAGGACAAACATTAAAGACCACTAATAAAATGAAGTGCAGACCAGGATTTTTAGATTGATCTAATCTTTAAGTAACATTGACAGCCAGTCTTGGATTTATGATGACAGAATCTAAATTCTGATCAGTTTGTAAAGGGAATTTGACAAAAAAGACCAACAATATTAAGAGAAACATTTTGAGAAAATAATCTGGCAAGAAGATCAGCCGTTTTTCTTGACGACAGAAAACACAGAACACCTTGAAAAAGTGCAGGGAACACTGACTTCAAGAACTCAAAACAATATTGTAAATATCCCAGAAACCTCGAGGTCTAAGTCGTCGGAGAGAGACAGGATTGAAAACTGGCTAAGGATAGCAAGATTTAACACTGCTCAGTTGGTCACAGATACATACTGGGGGCCGTTGCTTTGGGCTATAGATATTCACTTGTTTGGCGGTGAGGAGAGGTTTGTTTCCCGTTTCACACGGCCGGATCGAGCTCACCGGGGCGGTCTTCCAATCTCCTTCCAGCAGCTTAAACAATAACAACAACCACAACCAATAAGCATTGGTTACAAATTTGAAAACATAAAAATACAAATTTGAAAACCTTCCGTGGATACAATTGTGGATACAGCATCATAATCAAAGTTGCTAAAGATTAAATCTTAAGGAATATTACCAAGCACCCGACCAAAATTTAATAGTAGGAGGGAGAGAAGAATCTTCAGACTTTTAAGTGGCTGCAAATTCTACAGTTTAGACCTCATATTTGATAGCAGTAGCCCTAAGGAGTCCAGGAAAGACCAACAACATTCAATAACTACTTCCTTCTTATCTTTAAGGAATGTTAAAGGTCTCCGTTCTAATTTCTCTTTTGTAAAAGCTTGCCTGCATTCTTACTTTTCCTATATTTTTGCACTATATGAGACCCGTCTCAGTAACAGTGCTAGTAACAATGAACTTCGTGCTCATGGTTATTTTTCTTTATTTCGACTAAACTCTAGAAGCCATCTTTGTGGCTCTGCTTTTCGTGGCTTACAGAATCTTACTGCTATTAGAGTATAAAAACGTAAATATAAAGACAAGTTTTACATGTGCTGAAATTACTTAACTTCGCACTCCTCCAGAACATTTGTTACCTATTTTTCTTGTTTCGATTTCACTATTTTGACTCTGGCTCAGTAATTGAGACAGTGTCATACTCGATTGACAAGGTTCTGCACTAACATCACACTGCTAAAATATTTGTCTTTGTTGATTTCAATGCTTATCATATGACCTTGACTTATTCTAAAAGTACTGACAGTCCTTTTTAAAACTTCGTTCATGTCAATGGCATTGCACAGCTTTATGATATTAATTCGATTTTTCTTGATTCAGGCTTTAAAGAGCCTTTTCATTTAGATCTCTTTTTGACTTCTATTTTTGAGCATTGTCCAGTTTCAACTTTCTTTCTTTTGAATTCCCTGATCATTTTGTTTTGCTATTGGAGTTAAGCCATAGTTACTGCATAGTTTTATAGTACAGGGGTATGGACTATTGGATTGCGTAAACCTAAACTCTAGGTCAATACTGACTGAGTATTACAATTAGGTATACAATGAGGCACTTTTGGTGGTTTGTCTGTCATACTGATCACCAGTATTACGTCATAGGGTATATTAAGTGCTGATAAAAAGAAGTATGTAATGAAGGTAAAGAGTCGAAAAGCACTCTTATATGGCTTAGTGGAATAATGTAAATCCAATGGCTAGGACAATGCTGAAGAAGTATTGTAACCAGGTGTACGATAAAACAATTGTCCATGGTTTTATAATGATAATGATTACTTGTATGTTCTGGAACCACAGTGCATTTCAGGCGATGTATGTGTTCGTGGTCAGAATTAATGAAGTGGTAGCTTGCGGTGATTTCATTAGCGTAACGTGTATTCTATCAATACTCAATAAATTGTTTTCAAAATGAATAAACGCCCTATGAATCTGAAAACTCTTCTGCACGCTGTTTAATCCTATTTAAAAATTGCTTCGTTTTTATCCATAATGCAAGGTTTCAAAAACATGGTGGGAACTTTCTTTTAGGAATTTTATTCTTGTGTTTGTTATTTGTTTTGATGTTCCACATTGCCAACCGTTTCCAAGTACATCGTGGAGGCCAAGAAGAATTATGAAAATCAGAAGTTTTAATTTAATATGCACTGTTTACTGGTTGTTGTTCAAAGAAAGGCTGTTTTAAGTTTCAGTGTGAAATTTGAGAATTTTAATCCTAATTTGTTATTAACGTGCAGAATTATTTTAACGTCATATTTCCTCAGTAAATGGGGCTCAGACGGTGCATTTCATAGAGACTTGGATTTGGCAGTGAGGAATTTCTTGGGAGGATGCCCTTCCAAACGCCAACTAATGACTTTTCTTTCGTGAAGTACCAAAGTCTCCCGCTCGGGGAATCGAACCCGGAACCTCTTGGTCACGGTGCAGTTACACTAACCATTAAGCCACGGCTCCTCATTAGCGTCCAGAGAAAACAGAGATAAACATTTCGCAAGATAGCAACATAGTTTTTTTGTTTAAGTTTTATTTCATTGAATTGTTCCACAGCATATAAGCATTTATTGTTGTACCAGAAGTATCTATTTTAATGTATTACTTTTAAAAGCCATATAAGTTGAAACACAAAACAAATATTTACATTGCTACTTTGTCTTTTAAATATTTTTGTCGCTCCTGCTTTACAATAGTTCTTCTTCACCTCTACGAATAATAACTGATAAAAAAAAATTGGTATGAAAAATCCATAGACCAACCTTGAAGGCGACACCATAATTTCAGAACCTTCCACAGAAAATACAAATATGGGGACAGCAAGAAATGTAACCGTTGATATGGAAAATCATAAGAATTGGAACTGTTAAAGAATCAAGTAATGTTAATGACCTTGATGGCTCTTTGTCTGTATTAAATTAGGAAAGGAGTGAAACTGGTTTTGACACTGCTTCGCTAACAATGGATTCTCCTTTTCAATACGAGATTAAAAAAGCTACTTTTCATCAAGTTGTCTTTCCTAAACAGTTCCTAAAGAAGTAACAGCCATGGCTATCAGGAGAGTATTCTCACATTCGGTAACGTAAATGGAGAAAAACTTCAACGAAATTGGTTGATGTGGAGTCAAAGCATACAAACACTATGCTGCCTAACTTGTAGATTTTTCTCAAATGATACAGGTCACAAATTGAGATATGCTCCGACGTCAAATTTGATTTATTCAACTACTCCAAAGTGGTAGAAACTATGCAATTGAACTCTAAGACAAAAGCATCTATCATAGGAAATTGTATCTTTTATGGTGTGAATTAAAAAGATGTCAGTTATCCACTACAATTATTATTATTTTAATTATTATTGTTATTATTAGTCAATTGCTAGTTGTTAGATAAACGTTGTTCTTAACTGTGCATAACAATCTGGAATGATATATCATGCTGGTCCAAGATTGGATATGCAATTTGACTTTGACTCCAGAGGTTACCCTGAATCGTTAACTGAAAAACGAAGAATACATTTTCAGGGTATGGAGAAACAGTTCAGACCTCAAGTGCTTCTAAATGTAATAAACTACGGAAGCTTTGTTTACAACAGTGAGGTGATGCTGTTATTTAATTTAGTAAAAATTTTGTTTTGTTTACAACGGTGATATGTTCCTCTTCTTTAAGCTAGTAAAAATTTTGTTTTGTTTACAACTGTAACGTGTTGCTCTTTTATAACCTAGTAAAAATTTTGAGAGGAATATTTTTTCAAAGGAGACGCGTCCGTCCAACACAAGCCAGCATATAAAACGGACGTAAAACAGGAAATGATGATAATGATGATGTATGCTATGACACACTAACTGCCTGTAATAGTGTGGATGAACACGAGGCCTTTTATAATGCATCGAAAGAAAGCAATAGCTTTCATTAAAAATGGAGGTATAGTCCGTCCGACACAAGGCAGCATATAAAACGGATGTAAAACCGAAAATGATCACTGATGATCACTGTTGCAATCTGCACTTGGATAGCATTTCGCTGGTGTGACAGCATGAGAAATCTATGGAGAACCATGATCGTCAACGTCTAGAATGGATATGGTACCTAGAGAGAGAAACACGCACACACAGACAGACAGCATTTCTAAATCTCTTATTGATTATTATAAAATCAATCTGGTTCCTTAAGCAATCATTTGGGCTTCTCCATGTCCACAGGCGTCTGGAATGATGTTGAAAGTACGTATTAGTGATCACTTGGTTATTTTCTTTACACTACTGAACCCAAGTATCTCCACGATCATTTCGTTTGCCCAATTCATGTACTCCTACAACATTTGACTACCTTCACCAACTTTGGCATTTAGATTACCCATGACAAAGACAATCTGTTGAGATTTGCATTGTGCCATGGCTTTATCCAGGTCTGCATACACATTTTCAATGTCATTCTCATTGCTATTGATTGTTGGTGCATATATTTGAATGATGGTGGTGTTAAATGGGCTTCCTTTCAATTTAACCACAATTATTTGATCGGAAACTGCCCAGTAGCCAAGTAGACAATCTGACATGTTTGGTCCTAGAAGGATTCCAACACCATGAATGTGTTCTTTATCTGTTACTAAGTAAGAATATGGTGTTGTTCTCTAACTTGATTTTTCCCGATTGCAACCATCTGACGTCACTCACCAGTATGTCAATCTTTACTCTCGCCTTTTCTCTCAAAACGATTTCCAACTACCCAGCTTGGTGTAGTGCCCTGACATTCTATGTAGCTATGCGGTAGCACGCAGTAGTATGATGACGATCTGGGCTGTCATGTGTTTTCAGCAAAGCCCTATTTGGCGAGACAGTGGGTGCTTCATCCATACTTCCATTTACACCGTTGTTTTATGCATTAGTGTTTGTTTTTGTCATGACTGTATACAAAGGGCAAAAAATCCGCAGTAGAGTCCCAAAGTTCTTTCTGTTGGGTGTTTTTATTGAAACACTACCTCTAGCTAGCTGGCTGTTGACTCTAAAGAGTTCATCAGCCCTTTGATAGGTCTTGTTTTTATTCCTACTGGATAGCTAGCCACCCTCCTCAGCAGATTAAAATCTGGTGAGGAAGCCGGTTTAGTCCCCGACCACTCGACCATGCAACAGGTTGTACTGGATTACATGTTACCAGTAGCAGGGCAGGAACTGATCTGACCTGACATCTTTAGACAGTCCAGCACTACTTTAAATGTTGCCTTCAGAGTTGGCAGAAGCATTTTGAAGCATAAAACACAAGATTATCTTTGAAACTCTAGCTTCGTTAGTATTTAGTATTTATTGCTTCTTGATAAAGAGCCTTTTCTGTAGTATGTGGTCAAAAAATGAATAAACCCTTGTACATTGTGTAATCCACTGAAGGCAGTGATTTCTATTTGGTGACACATAGAATTTGTAAACTCATAATGAACTCTGTTTTAGTCATTTTAACATCGAGGACGAATGCCGTCTTTTTCCTATACCGATTTAAGTATTTAATGACGACATTGCTCTTCTGGTGAGTCATGTGGATGTAGTTCAGAAAATCTTTGATGCCGGCAATAGTAGAATGTAAAGGCTTGGTCTTGAAGTGAAACATAAAAACTGTNCCCTCCTCAGCATATTAAACTCTGGTGAGGAAGCCGGTTTAGTCCCCTACCACTCGACCATGCAATAGGTTGTACTGGAATACATGTTACCAGTAGCAGGGCAGGAACTGATCTGACCTGACATCTTTAGACAGTCCAGCACTACTTTAAATGTTGCCTTCAGAGTTGGCAGAAGCATTTTGAAGCATAAAACACAAGATTATCTTTGAAACTCTAGCTTCGTTAGTATTTAGTATTTATTGCTTCTTGATAAAGAGCCTTTTCTGTAGTATGTGGTCAAAAAATGAATAAACCCTTGTACATTGTGTAATCCACTGAAGGCAGTGATTTCTATTTGGTGACACATAGAATTTGTAAACTCATAATGAACTCTGTTTTAGTCATTTTAACATCGAGGACGAATGCCGTCTTTTTCCTATACCGATTTAAGTATTTAATGACGACATTGCTCTTCTGGTGAGTCATGTGGATGTAGTTCAGAAAATCTTTGATGCCGGCAATAGTAGAATGTAAAGGCTTGGTCTTGAAGTGAAACATAAAAACTGTGCTTATCTTTTTTCTCGAAGGTCAGGCAACATCTGGTATAATCCAAGAAACTTCTATTTCACACCATGTGTTCGATGCCAATCTCGTGAGCTTCCTCTCATTAACAGACGTCACCCCACAAGTACTTAAGAAAGTCGAAGTCATTTTCCAATAAGGATAAACCACAAATAGATGAGATTATACAAATGCATGAAAAGTCATAAAATTTGATTAAGAATAGTGTTTTGCCTTTTCTTAAAGTAAGTGCGTTACAAAATATGGCTTTGTCAATAATGTGTCATAAGGTTCACAACTAATAGTTTTTTTGAATGGAAAAAAGATGGCTTCAGGAATACTTTCATTCCTTGTCAGGTAAGTATGAATGGATTTGGTCGGTGACGTGCCAAAACTCTTCAGAGGAATGTCTAAATAAAATCCAATACATACTGGATTTTAACGCAACGTATTTGATGATGATGATGATGATGATGATGATGATTATGGCTTTTCGAGAAATGTTTACTTCGCATGAACAGCCTTGACACGTACAGTCCATACTATGTATGGTCTTAATGATTTGACAAATCAACTGATTCTGATAAATGATGAACTCGATATTAAGCGCCTTTTTGATGTTTATAGAACAACGAGACTAGCTTTTCTTCTTCAGATGTTAAATTACCCAGTAGAACTATTCAGATCAGTCGATAGAACATCACTGAAACTCGATATGGAGAAGCAACACATGCTTCGAGCTTTGAATACTTCAAAATGTTTTGGGCGTAAATTAAACAAATATTGTTACCATAAGAGTCATCTATACTTCGCGTGTCAGACTGATTGGTCAGAAATGCTTAAATATGCCCAAAAATTGAGATTGAGTGTAAGGTTCCGGTATAACAAAGCCGCAATAAATATAGGAGAAGGCTATTATGATGAAAGTTCTTATCTTCAGAAGTTACTTTTAAGGTTACCATTGACAGAGATCTCAAGAAAGTAAAATGTGTTTCAACGCAAGGAGAGTTCTTTCTTACAGATATTTAAGTCAAAGTTTTGAATTCTGTTCTTTACAAGTTGCACATTACTAACGAATTGGTCTACTTCTGAATTGAAGCTCACTTGAGTTTACTTCCACCAAACTTTACTCTTCACATTTGGGACTAGTCAAGTGATTTTGTCAGCAGCACACGAATTCGACAGTACACATTTTTAATGGATTTCGAGAATTCATAAATTACTACTCTCGTCGCCACGATAGAAATGTTGCCCCTATCGCTTCTGAACTTAAACGATGTCATCCTCGCTCTGTAGGATGGCATCTTTTAATTTCAAAAATAGTATGTGTAAAAATGTTTTCGATAATCTTAGAGATTAGATTAGATAATTAGACCATCATAAAACTGATACTTTGGTTGTTAACCCTTTTCCTCTAACATTTGCAATTGTTGAGGTTTCGGTTTGCTTCGATTCATATTTTAAACAGGCATATACTGAGAACAATTGGCACTATAAACCTTTTTGACATCATTTGTGGGAGAATAACTGGGGCTCCAAGTTATTAGTTTTTTGTTTTGGGAGTCTAAGCTGGATTCACAAGGAGGTCTGGAGGAATTTAAGCAGGCTGCGTTTAGATAATGATGATATCATATACGTCGTAGTCTGGTGCTCAAAATAAAATTGATAATGGCTAACTACTGGAGAGACAGGGCTAAAACGTTACCTCAATGAGAACTGGTTGATGACAGTAGCTTGGTACGCTAAAGAACTAATGGAAAGAGTATTTCTATGTTCTGTCGACTGATCCATTTTATGTATCCGTGTAGTTGCTTTGGTTCTTGGACAATATAGACGGTATTATTATTATTTTTATTATTATTATTATTATTATTAATAATAATAATTGATATTAAGAAGGTTACAAGATCCATCAGAAGATGAAATTCTGGTATCAATGGATGGCCTGTTTACAAATGAAAAGCTTTCTGTTTTTTAATAACCCAACACAAGTATTGAGCATGTCACATTTCTTTCTCTCTCTCTCTCTCTCTCTCTCTCTCTCTCTCTCTCTCTCTCTCTCTCTCTCTCTGTCTATCCAAATATATATATGCTAAATATATATATATATATATATTTATATATGTATATAAATAATGGATATATTATATATAGCACCATACACAAAATACATAATATTTTGCTACACATTTTAACAAATTTATGTATTNTATCAATGGATGGCCTGTTTACAAATGAAAAGCTTTCTGTTTTTTAATAACCCAACACAAGTATTGAGCATGTCACATTTTTTTCTCTCTCTCTCTCTCTCTCTCTCTCTCTCTCTCTCTCTCTCTCTCTCTCTCTCTCTCTCTCTCTCTCTCTCTCTCTCTGTCTATCCAAATATATATATGCTAAATATATATATATATATATATTTATATATGTATATAAATAATGGATATATTATATATAGCACCATACACAAAATACATAATATTTTGCTACACATTTTAACAAATTTATGTATGTCTGCTTTAGGAGTAGTTGCTGTACAAACATTTAAACAGAGGCTAAAAACTACAAATTTTGTATTGAACTCTGTATATAAAAATGCCAATGACAATAGTTTATTGAGTAATTTCTCACCATAAATATCCGAAAGACGAACAAACATATCATAGAGTATTTGTATATTAGAAAGGTCAACAGGAAATGTCACGACACGCAAAGGGAAATTAGAAATTTGTTATTGATCAGTAAATAAAGTTGACAGCTGGATAATTCTAAGTTAAGTTTATTGTTTTGAAAAAACGTCTTTTGAAAAGGTAAGGAAAACTCAGGAGGTAATATTAGTATTAATCTTGAGTAGTACTTTGACTAATATTCCCGATAGCAAATAAAATACCAAATCTTGCGACCCATTTATACTTCTAACCCATTTTATCTTTATATAAGTTTGGGTGACACAATTTGATGGGCTTTTGTCCGCCATTCGGCACCCCAGTTTACTAACTTTAGAACCAAGAGCACGGTCAAAACATTATATTGTTCAGCCTTCTCTGGCTTCATTTATTACCACATTCAAGGCTAGGCTACATTCAGAGAGCATTCAAGGAAAACAGCTTGACTTGAGTTCAGCAAAAATACTTCTTTAGGCCAGGTTTCTACATTCTTCCAGAATGCAATCGATAACTCTCATTTGATCATATGTTCGATTTATTTCCATAACTTTACCCTGGGATAGAAGCTAGTTAAAACATTATTTGGTTTGATATATTTAAGGTGTCATTAGATCATTTTGAAGCTGCAAGAGGTCTTCCTTTAACCCTTTGACTACCATAAGAAATTGGGCAATGCAAAATAGACAATTTTCGGGTTTCTAGACAATTTCTAATGCTTACCTAAAATAACTTGGTCCATTTTACTATGCATGCATGGTTCCTGAGATACAGAGCGGGACACCAGTGTCCCTGTGGTAGACAAGGAATACCGACCAGAAAAGATTGATAGACTGCAATGAATAAATAAAACAAAACTTAAGGCATATAAATGATTCCTTATAAATTCCTCGTTAGGTATATGAATATTGCTTTACACCGTTCACACTTATGGCTTGGGACAACGGTGTTTCTGTGGTAGGGAGAGGATACTGTTGCTTATGGTTCCCAATATTATGACATTCGTAAATGTACAATAGTTGAAGTTACGTGGAAGCTAACAGAAAAAAATGTTGATTTTCCAACCACATGCAGATATTTTTCTTCTCTATTTCTTCTTGCAATATTTGCATTTTCTTATTGTTCTCTAAATCTTTACATCATAACTACCTGCTTTCATAAGTTCTATAGTCATTCATCCTAACTGGATTTTCTTTGGCAAATTCAGGGAAGGACCAGAGAATGACGGATATGAATAAACTACCATCATTTTGCAGCAAAGTTTTCTCAAAATATTACAACAAAACCAATGCAATCAATACAATCAACGGCAATACCAATATTATAAGCAGTACTTGAAAACTGTCATGCGATATGAAACTTACAAAAACAGTTTCGTTCTTTTGTCGTACAAAGCGCGACGCCACAATCTTCACACCTTGTAAAGTTCTCGATTTATTGCCCTCGTCAGCTGAGTACCGACACCAAAGACGTGTGTTCAAAAACTCAGGAAGGTACTGGAATGCTGTAGCAGGCATTGCAAAAGCAGCGGAACATCGTGATGGTCTTGATGCTTGGCAGTTTCTTTGGCGACTACTGAATCTACAGATTAAAAACTGGGTAACAACGATTTCGAAATCTAACAATGTCAGTTGACACGGATTTAATATATTGAATACAATAAAGCTGTTGGCGCAAGCAATATCCATCAAGCCGAAAAATAAGTGCAAGTAATAATGCACCTTTCATTTCCAATAAATACGGTATGCAGCAAATTGCTGGTCTAAAAGATCAATGCTTCCCATTCCTCTGTTGTTTCTTTACCATTTTTGGACAAGAAACAGAAATCTTTGAAGGTGAACCTTTTTGTCTCCTCTACACACTTGATTCAATATCAACTCCTTCAAGGTTGGAACCACATAATAGAACACCTCTGTTGTCGAACCATCTACAAGCGGCTACTTCAGTAGAAAACTGAAAATGGATACCACCATGTCTCATTTAACGGTCAGTGGGTATATTGGGCATATACTTCCAGTTGGATCTTACCGTGCCTATACCATAAATGCCGTTTTCAAATAACTTCTTTATCAATATTGGACTGTTGAAGAAGTTATCAAAGAAAATAGTGCAATAAGTCCCTTTAAGACTTTTGCACAGCTCCAATACCACTCTTCCGCCGATTCCCAGTTCTGTAGCATCTTTCTTCAAAAGGTACAGAATTAACTCGAATAGATATCCTGTCACACTATCACATCTACACCACCACTTGAAGCCCCGCCTGATAGGCTTGCTCTTGATGTACTCCTTCATTGAATTTTTATACTTAAACTTTGTCATGTGTTCATAAACGCACTGTCCCGCTGAGTCAGAAGCAGCTTCTTTGAAGGTATTGTTTATTAATTCAATAATAGGGCGTATCTTGTAACCTTTATCAGTTTTATCAGCTGTATCATTGTTTATGAAGTGCATATTTTGCAGAATATCCTGAAAGTGTTTGCAGGGCATGCATGCTTTATTCCTTCGTTTCCAACAAAAGAATTGCACTACAAACACATGTCGATGGAGGGCAAGTTGTTTACAGACATCATGTATATGATTCCAAGGAAAGCCATTATTTCTCCCGAATCAGTCAAAAATTTATTCCATTTTGTGCAACACAAAACGTAGACTGCTCCACAAGTAGATTTACTAAGTCCCCCAGGTTTACCACTTTGGAAAAAACATAAAATGCTGTTGCGTTTTCATGGAACTCTAGTAAAACAGTCATTTCAAGAGTGCACTCATTTCGCTTTTGTTTTTAACTCTGACGTTTCCATTTCATGGCTTTAATGCCATCTTTACCTTTTTTTGGACGGAGGTTCGTCAATTTTGCCATGGCTTCCACCAGCGATGTATATATGGGCATCTGGAGTGGTGAGTTATGTGGATCTTCCTCAGATTTTCCACGTAGTGGTAATCCTCTAAGTCACTACCTACAGAATTCAATAATGCAAAAACATCATCACTTGAAATTCCCTGCTCAATGCGCACATATTTTCCCTCTGACTATCCATGACTATTACTCCTCCTCTCTTGTCAGTACATCAGTTCAGCAGGATATAAGATGCAAGGAGACAATCAATCATTCTTACGGTTTGCTCAACTGCTCAACTTGCTTGCTGTTTGCATAATTGCTCAAACTTCCTCATGTATTACTGACATAACTGTGATTCACTCTTAAGGTAGATATAGTATTTGGAGAAGATTACCCCTCATACATCTAAGCAGCTGGTATCATATTGTTTATGACATAGTATCATTATTACTCAAAATATAGGATTTATGTGGCTTGATAACAGTAAGAGTAGTGTATGACTCATGTAACATTATAAAAATGAAACAACTATTTATAGGCAGATATGTATAAGTACTAGTCGCTATACAGTGTGCAGGCATATTGTAAACCCTTATCTACCACAGGGACATTGATGTTCCACAACAAGAAATTGATTTATCTCATGAACGACAATAAGTTAGACATTGAAATGTGAGTTTTATAATCTTTGAATAGTGCAAATACAATATTTAGTCTCAAATAATTATTTTTCTCACGTGAAGATGAATTACAAGCGGATTATAAAACAATAACAAAAACTCGCCCCAGAGGCCTTTTTGCAGACCCAAATTATTACTTTTATCCACTTATTTATTAAACTAGTTTTGGTTTGTTTTGTAAATTAATGTAAACTGACTGTAACAAAGCAACAGTATTGATGATATCTCTTTTATTTTGGGAACTGTGGCAAATTAAAATCCTGGGACACCAGTGTCCCATCGTAGTCAAAGTGTTAACCCTTTGACTGTAGAATAACGAAGGCCTAAAATGGATCAAATCCATTGTTCATAAGGGCAATAAGATCCTAGCCTTGCGCATAGTGTCAAGTAAGAAGCAGACAGTTTAATTCAATTTATGCTTTACGAAATGTTTTCAAGACTACAAGTAAAAGGAAATTTCAGAGCAAGTCCTGTAAAGCCCTTTTAAAAGGTAAAAACCATCCCAAAATTTACCAAAACCCCAAATCTCCCACAAGAATAATATTTGTTTAAAGCCATACTTAAATTGCACTACTTAAATGATTAAGACTTTCAATTGGATACAGCACAAAAAAATGAAGGGTCACGGACTCTTTTGAACTATTGTGCACGAAGAGAGAGAGAGAGAGAGAGAGAGAGAGAGAGAGAGAGAGAGAGAGAGAGAGAGAGAGAGAGAGAGAGGAGGGGGGGCGGGGAGAGAGGAGGGAAAAGAGAGAGAGAAATAAAATGATACTATTACTTTGCTTTCTACATA
>RDPX01000114.1:307413-359207 GCA_003991215.1 Morbakka virulenta | reverse complement strand
ATAGATAGGTAGATAGATAGATAGATAGATAGATAGATAGATAGAAAGATAGATGGATGGATAGATGGATAGATAGATAGATAGATAGATAGATAGATAGATAGATAGATAGATAGATAGATAGATAGATAGATAGATAGATAGATAGATAGATAGATAGATAGATGGATGGATGGATGGATAGATAGATAGATAGATAGATAGATAGATAGATAGATAGATAGATAGATAGATAGATAGATAGATAGATAGATAGATAGATAGATAGATAGATAGATAGATAGATAGATAGATAGATAGATAGATAGATAGATAGATAGATAGATAGATGGAACAAAATACATATTTACATAGCGAAGAAAATAAACACATAAGATTTTTTGTCCGGCATTGATTCCACAGGAGTAAAAATTCGGATAAAAAGTAGAGTCTTGGTTATTTATTATGTGGCAATGCCGTTAATATAGCCTGGCAGTTGAGCCCTGTACTCCTAGAACAGAGCTATTCATTGTCTTTTTCACATAATACATTTGAAATCCGTTTTAAAAAAATTAAAAATATCTTTGTCATGAGTTGCCACTAGCATATTTTCGGCTTAATCCCTTAATGAATGATTGCATTTAAGGATTACTTTACATAATTACTTTTGCTGCCGCAAACACTGGCTTCATATAGAAGAACGAAAAGCCTGAACTGAAGGATAATTAAAGGCCTTTGAATAAATCCAGGTGCAACTGCCAAGAAGCAATTTTATTTCCATTCTTGTAATAAGAACATGATAAAAATCAACAAATTTCAAAATTTGAATGATTATTTGTAATGTAAATTCTGTTTTATGTATAAATAAGAGCGCAAAATATAAACTTTAAAAAAGATGACTTTTTGAAACGTTTACAGTTTTTAGAAATAAAACTGTTGTATCATTTAAGACCATGGAAGTGTCTCAGACTAAAAGATGAGGAAGCTATTTGGTATCAAAGCCATCATGGTTAAATTTTTAACCCATTCCAAAACTTTTTGAGATTTTAGGTTTTTCAACTGGAAATACTCAAATGTACTTGGTCCAAGTTTGACCAAAAATAGAGATTAAAAAAGTATATTTTCTGCTAGAAGATTTTTTATACTTATAATATTAGTACAGTGTAATCTTTGTCTGCATTTACTTTTAGATACTACAAGCATTAATGCAGAGAATGATAAATTTATGCAAAATCTTCGTTTGCATCCTCTTTTTTATGCTACAAATATTTATGCAGAAAATGATAAATTTATGCACAATTTTCGTCTACACGCTCATTTTCATACAAAAAATTTAAAGTAATGAATGATAAATTTATGCACAATGCTAATGAGGTAATTAGTTGCTCCATCTGTTGCTGAAGAAATTGGAAAGAGGAAAGCAAAAGCAACAAAGAACATTAAACTTATGTCTAGCAATAATTATAAATATATTCAATATTATCAGTAAGCCTTAAAAAGCCATCCTTTTAGAAGGGGTAACTCAACGGAAGTATCCAACATCCCACTTATCTTGAAAACTGAAAACAATTTCGAAGGAAAAAGGGGGAAAATTAGCAAATTAAATGAGTTTGTTGCAAATACAACAATTAAGGGCTGTACCTACATTTTGTATGGTTCAGTCAAAAACCAATAATCTAAATGATAAGCTATTCCCTGTCTTAGTATATTTTTAAAAAAAACAAATGCCCTAAATCAGATGCAAGCCAAATTAACTCTTCTGTTGTTTTTGAGAAATATTAACGTCATAGGGAGTGCTGTAGTGTGAAACCAGAATTACTCGATTCGCTGAGTGAAAAAAAACTAGAAATCCTTTTAAAATATATTTTTCTGGTATCAGCATGGGCTTCCTGCCAAATTAATGCTATTACTGCAATAACATTTTTCACCATAATACTTCCAAATGTTAGGACAATGGGGCAGTTTGAAAAAATCAAAATATCTGGTACATCAGACTGCACATGATAGCTTTTGTAGGAGACTGATAGATGTACTAAGCAGTGATCAAAGGAATGGTCAATGTGCAAAGAAAATGTTTTCAAAATGTATCTTTATATTTTGCTTTGTGGTTCTATTGTGGACACTTCATAAACCCTGAAATATGGAGACAGCAAAGATAAATGTCCAATTTCCTTGACTTCAATGAAGCATTGTGCTATACGGAGATAGCCTCTAACTTATATTCAACAAATGGTCTACTTAGAATCCAGATGCAAACAGATTAAAGATTTAAGAATGAGTAACGTAATATGGGAGCCAAAATTGTTGTGTTTGCAAAATTCCTACTTACTGCCAAAATATAGTTAAAAGGCAAGAAAAATCAAATTTTCAAAATGAGTGCAGTAGATCGCTTCCCAGCCTTTTGGCTAAGATCAAGTGTAGAGCTCTGGTCTCTCCTTGGTAGGGGCTTCAGTTGTAGGGCTCAGCTATGCAGGACATGTGATTGTGAAATAGTGGAGGACTGGTTCTAGATCAAGCCAAGAGAAAGGACCTTCCTACCGAGGGTCCTACAAAACAATTAGTATGTCAAGTACTTAGGTATCTTAAATTCTTTTTATACCCCTTTTCCTTGATCTGTTGCTTCCTTTCGGACCGTTCATCTATGGAACCTGTGAAAGAAAAAATGACTCATTTATTTACTAGGGGTATCATCAACGAAGGATCCTGTAAGGGGTTGCTCTTTATTCTCTATAATAAGGAAAGATTAACTGTTAGGTTAATAAAGCTAAAGTCTTGGATCCTTGAAAAATTTCTGTCGAGGGTTCTGTAATACTGAAATACCCACCAGCAGCTGCAGGACACGAATACAAAGTGGAAAAGTAATCCAAGAAATAAGGGAAAAAAGAGATTAGAAGTGAAGCTAAATAATGAAATTTCAGAGAAAAACAAGAACTCGATAACTCTCTTTCTTCATTCATTAAAATCTAGATTTTGTGGTGAAAAGCATCCAAATTAAGCAACAAAACTTCTATTCCATAAAGAAATATGTGGTGGGTGTTATATCAAGGTCAAAGAGAGGCAGAAAAGTAAGAAAGGGATACAGAAGTCCATTAACTAATATTCCTCTGTATATTTCACTTACGAACATTGATATAGCAGCTGTTTGAAAATAGCAACTAATTATTTTGCAAGTCAGGGAGGATCTCACCGAACTTATTTCCTAAGATCTGTACAATTCTTGACTTCTAATACATTTAATTCAAGATTTGTATCTAATAAAACAGTTGGAATTATCATGTTGCCAGAAAAACATATGATGTGGATGATGTTTTTTGACAGAGCTGGACAGCGATTGGTAAAAGTAATATTCTTTTGCGCTGATTTTTAACGAACTCTAAATTTATAATATACTAAATCGTTAGTATTTGGAATTCTCATGATAAAAAGAATAGCACTAGCGAAAGATTCCTTCTCCAAGTTACCCACTACCCTCCACAATCAGAATATTACAATGGATATCAAGAAAAGAGTTTTGAAAGCATAAGGTTGGTCAGTACTGTTATAAGGTTGTGAGTGTTGGAACATTAGCGAAGGAACCCAAGTAAAATTAGAAGCAGCTGAAATGTGGTTTCTGAGGAGACTGCTCCGTACATCACGAACAAAAAACAAATCAAATAAGGAAGTCCTTGCCCTGGCCAACACAAAAAGGTCATTCATCAATACAATACAGCAAAGGCAAATGCAATTCCTCCGGCACGTTATGAGACATCCTAATCTGGAACGCATTGCTTTGTTAGGAAAGACCGAGGGCAGGAGAGCCAGAGGAAGACAAAGAAAGACATTTTTACAGACCCTGAACAATTGGGCTACGAACAACAGTGTGAGCTGAAATGAATTCATCCATGCCTGCAATGATAGGATGGGTTGGAATCGCATGATTGCTGATGCCTGTATCAGGTTTGGCACCTGACCAACCAACCAAATGGTAAGTTGTACTTTGTTATAAATTTAATTGGTGGATGTTATTCAAACCGATAACTATTTTTGTTTCTCAGTCTTTTTGCTATATTATGCTATACCTCTGATTTAAGGAGCCCTCGACTTTACAAGCTGCAAGAGCAGATATTTTGGTCTTAAGCACATAAATGGAACAGGTAAAATATTGTGCAAGATTCAAAGAATTAAATTTGGTTAACATTAAATAATTGAATTGGAGTCAAGGAGGTCTTAAATTTGCTATTTAAGACAAGCAGGTTGGAGGTGGTTTTTCAAACAATAGAGCCTTTGTGTAAACCGGTTGGATTTTATTTCTAATTAAATTCGGAATAATCTTTTCCTTATTTTAATAGCAAACAAATAATTTATCTTTGAGGTCGCATAATTACTTTCCCTTTGACCCGAAAACAGTAAGTAGGAATTACTCTTAATACCATAGCAATGCCAGATTGGTAGTTGAGAATTAAGCCCTACCAGTTGGCGTGATATACTCTTGCAGTGCTTTGTGAAAATACAAACTCAACTCACTTCCAAAGTGAGGAGAACATCAATCCAAGGTAAAGAATACCCACTTTTGTATGGTAAGATAATCACCTATAAACGAAATCATAGGGAGGGTATTCAACATTTATACTTTGTATTGCGGGGCGTCTATCATATTCCATTCAATTGGTTATAAGTAAATAAAATAGTGATCCTGGTGTCTATAAATATACATCAAGAAAAGGGCAATTCTCTGAAGTCTACGTGAAATTCCCATGTGAAATCTGACAAAACAAATACCTAAATTTTTTAGTTTTTGCATTGTTATATTATATTTGGTGATGTTCATATATAGATAACAGAAACATAAGACTTTTGATAATGTGTTACTGTTAAAGTCAAAACGTTCAACTAATCATTTACGATGTTTCTGCATGAAAGGCCTATTGAGAAAAAGCTAAAGCCCAATTTGTTAACCATATAATTATTCCACATATTAGTGTTGATGTTTTTATCAAAAGCTAATCATTTTTGGTATCAGGACTATGCTGCATTAACTCAACCTGCTTTTATGTCTACGACTATTGTGAGTCAAGTTTACACAAATGTATCTGTTTATATATCTATTTATATATATATATATATATATATATATATATATATATATATATAAATAACTGAAACAACCCTCACATAGATGGGAAGAGAGGTCATGACGACGGGCAAACTGTGTTTAATTGGTTTGTGCCGTCTTATGCATTTTTTGATGAAATAATCTCACTCAAGGGTTGAAGAAATTGTCAGTGACAAGGCAGACTGCCCCTGTGTTGACAAAGACAAGTGTGTGCGTGTCCTGGTGCTGTGCTGGCCGTGCAAGTGGTTTGCATGTTGGCTGGCCAAGGGTGCATGAAATACTGTTATGAGTCAAGTTTACAAAAATCTATCTATATATAAATATATATATATATATCTACATATATATATATAAATATATATATATCTACATATATATATATATATAAATATATATATATATATCTACATATATATATAAATATATTTATATATATATATATATATCTACATATATATATTTATATATATATGTAGATATATATATATATATATTTATATATATATATTTCATCAGCAGCTTTACATTTCAGAATTTTTTTCAGATAAAATTAACATTTTGCAAACCGTAAGGAGCAGACAGGCCCAGGGGCTTTATTTTCTAACTATTAAGTATATATTTGAAAAGGATTAAAATATTATGTTGATTTTTTATAACCTTTGTTTCTTAATCCGCAAAAATTTAGATTGGATATACGCAGTTATTTTCCTTTTAAGAAATTTATCAAACGAAAGACAAAAGAATTACAAAATCCTAAAAAATTATAATCCAAGAGTAAGTTGTTGATTTTAACTTTATTTTTAAAATTATTATATTTTACCCAAATCTGTCAACGTAGGCACCTTGTGTAAGACAGTGGCTAGCAATAATAGACTTGCAATGTCTTAAAAACGACTTTATTAATATACTTTGTGTTCGTTTTCTTTCCTGATTTATTTGCAAACACTGCTTTTCTTGAATGAAAATTATCTTTGAAAATCTGCTAATGACACTGCCTGACAAACTAAAAAGTAAGAAAAGAGCAGATGAAGAAGCATGCATGGAGACAATAGACTAAAATTCTCCCAGTTATTCATGAATGATAACTTAAATAGGCCGGTGATAATTGATCTACTGCCGGTGTACCTAGGTTACCGAGCTTTCGGCCCGTCGTTCTTAAGCAGGACATTTTACAATCATTCCTTCCACTTAAGTGCGCCATTCTTTTCACAGGACTCTCTCGTTGGACACCCCATCTCAATCACGCCTTTAGGGTTTGGGCACCATACACTCATTCTTACTGAAAATTTCATATGGTCGCAAAAATAGAGTTAAATACAATACCTATCATCCAAGTATCAGGTACTGCAGCAATGCCCTTCAGGCGAACTTTGGTGTGGCAGTGAGGAATATCTGGAACGGTCACCCTTCTTAAAATACCCACCAAGGTCTTTTTACTTTTGTAACATTCCAACGTCTTCTTGCCCTGCGGAGGGAATCGAATCTGGAAGCTATATTAACCATTAGGGCACAACTCCTCCTTATGAAAGTATTTTAATTCAGGGTTTCAACCGCACTGAGTAGAATTAATGAATGGAAGATTGTCAAAAGAAAATGCATAAAAAGAAATAGCATTATTGGCATCGTATCGTGACCTGCCGCCACAGTATGCCATACAATTTAAACAGTTTGAAAATACCTTGAATATGCAGAGGTATAGAGCCAAGCATATGAAACCTATATTATCTTACATTATTTCCTTCGTAACTTTAGAGGGCAAATATATTTAAATTTTGTTCCACCCAACTGCTAAGTTATTTTCTCCTTCTTCGACATCATACCTACTTAAAGGAATTCTTTTCTTCTCATTGCATGATTCATAAAAAAATCTGTGATCCTTACCAATATCGGAAAGTGGATTTGTTCTTTCATGTTAACGTTCTTCAGAAAATGCTAGCCATAGTACAAAAATTGTTTTGATATTATAAATGATGTTAATGATGTTAATGATGTTAATGATGTTAATGATGTTAATGATGTTAATGATGTTAATGATGTTAATGATGTTAATGATGTTAATTGGTTTTAGATTGACGAAGAATTTTACCTAAACAAACCCCAGTGATTTACAGTTTATTTCCCCTTTTGTGGCTTAACACAACGGAAATTAAAATATTCTTTACTGGGTCTTTCATTGATAGAACCTCCAGTAAACAGTGGGCCCCTTTTTTGTCTTTCACAGATCCCCATCTGTGAATGACCCGAAAAGAAGCAATAGATCAAGAAAAAGCTGAACAGAAAGTACGCAAGGCAACATAAAATGCAAAGCATACGGATCGCCCCTCCATGACCCTCCGTGGAAAGGCCCTTCCTCTTGGGTTAGTCTTCAGCCAAGGCTCAAGCATCTCGAAACCACCTGTCCTACATGATTGGACCCTATAGCCAAAGCCAAGACCAAGGAGAGACAAGGGCTCTACACTTGATCTTACGTATTCGTTTTTATTGCAAATGCTAAACCCATCTGTCACACACGATGTGCTTGTACTTTTTGCCTTTTCAATAGCACAGTTATTAGCATATTAATTGTAAAAGTCATTAATAAGTCATTAATAAGTCATGAAATTTGTTAGTGCTTTCATTAACATCTGAAATAAACCTTTGTTCTAATTTGGAAATGTACATATAAAACGTAAGCACCTAATGCTATTAGAAGACAAATCATTTTGTGAGAAGGAAACAGAGACGTAAATTAGCGTAGGCATAACCTTTAAAATGTTTATTTGACAATATTGCTAGATCAGTTAGAGTTTTCTTTTTATTAAAAGGAAAATTTTCTGCGTCTCTTACCGTCACTTGCCCAGCCCTTATTTTTAAGAATTTGAGACAACACTGGTATCACACTGCTTCTAGGACATTTTATCAGAAGGTTTAGATTTTGTTATTAAACGGAACAATATACTTATACTGCTACAGACCATTTTAGGTTTTATTCTATATCAATTTTTATATTTGAGACCTGCATGAGAAGAATGCATACAAAATTTTCACATCTACAAGTTTCTTAACTACAGACTGGAAGACATACAAAGCATATGTGAAAAAATGGCACATTTACAGTCAATATGGAATCAAAGGGCTTCAGGACCTCTGTGCGTTCCCCATTTGACGCCAGTCTTCATTCGATAGTACTGTTCTTTTAAGTAAGTTCACATACCAATAACAGTGTTTCGTTTCCTTCATAATTTTAATATCCCGGTTAAAATACTACAATCTCTACAGTTTTCTCCAAAATAGTCCACGTGCAAGTTTCATTAATGCATAGTTTCAGAGATAAATGAAATAGATTTTTAAGGAATTTTAAACATGCTCAAGAACATGTTCATAGACTGAAAAATAGAGATTTTCCAGAACGCAAAAGACAAAAATATTTAGAATAAAAGCCAGCTTATTAATTTCAATAGTCATGCCAAACTTGACATTATTCATGAGATTCCTGATCTGAGAACAAAGCAAGATTCTTCTTTCCAATTCATTCTATAATGATAATAATTCTATAATAAGGTAATTCTTTCCATGTAGAACCTTCTGTTAATGGACAAGAGTAATTGACAGATATTCGCAGGTAGATGGTTCTAGATTAAGTTTTACAAGTCTATCTCATTATGTTTAAGGATGGTTGACTGTTCTTCTCTTCTGCAGATAAGAAAAGTTTGAACTAGTCTGCAAGGGGATCGTCAACCCTTTCAAAAAAATGGATGCAATTTTACATCGATTGTAATTACATAATTATGTCAAACCTTAATGAAACTCATTTTACTGTATCTATTCTTTTTTTAAAAGTAAACTCTCTTAACTTTTCGTGTTCTGAACGAAATACAAAAAAGGAGACAAGCTTTCGCGTGCAAGTGTTTTCAATGAATCTTTTTCCATTATAAACCTTATATTTAGAGCTTCGTTGTTGTACTAAAAGCAGGACTGAAATATGTATTCTGCTTGATACTCTCAAAGCACAGCACATACTTTTTGTTCCCTAATGAGATCCTACGTAAATGATACTCTGTATCCTTTCAGATATAAAATTATTTCTCTTTTACGTCTTTCATTAAAGCTTGTTAAACAAATCTTTTCAAGGAATTTGACATCTTCCACACATTCATTTAGATTAAGAAAACGCATGTAAGAATTCAGAAATAGAGAAACTACAAAATCAAGATATTAAAAATTAAGCAACAAATTATCTAAAACAAAGTAATCTATTTCAACTTGCCTGATTTAAATTAAAAATATCTTGTATATTGACTTATCATAGAGTGTTAATTATCAAAAGAGTAAAAATAGAAACCATCATTTATCAGCAGGAAACACTGATTGGTTTAACAACGATTTGATGTACAAAGGCAACAGTATTAACTTTTGCAGAAAAATTGATACCTGAAGGATTCAGTACAGCTGTTAATACAAATTAGAAACTGTAATTTTGTAGTTTATTACAAAGCACTAATGTTGAATAGGGATACTTGTTTCTAATAAAAAATTAGTTTGGTTTCCACTACATTTTCTATTTTGAAAAAATCAACACCCTGAAATGTATTTCAAGGTACTAACAAATAACCATTTCATCCTGCTACATTTTGTAACCTAGAAGTGCCTCAAATATGTTTCAATGAAAGAACATAAATTTTATACAAAGAAGAAATGGTAAGTTACTAATGGCAGAGCAGACTAAATACATCTGGTATAAAATTCAGTTAAATGCTTTGAAAATAAGAATGTGATCATGCAGCTCCCTTTCGAGTTACAGCATACTTCAGTTTTATTGATTTAGGAAAATATTAATTGTTTCATTAAGAAGGAAACATCTAGATGGTCCATCTATAATGAATTTTTGTATGTCTATATTATACATTTGTATTTTTGTTTCCTTTAAATATACTTTTTATATCCGAACATAAAGAGACTGTAAATGTTAGGACATATTATTGTTCTTAATGGTATGTAGATAATACATTCTTACATTTCCCTTAAATATTAATTTCATTTCCTATATTCCATGATTTATTTTTCTCTTTTTCATCCTCGTACGGAAAATGCTAACTAACACATTTCAACAGGGGAAAACAAAATTAAGCCTGAAATAATGTGTTATTATTCAAAGGAATACTACATGGAACAATACTGTTTTCCAACCTTATAAGAGACTTTTTAAGAAGTAATTTTGATTTTATTGTGGAGTTTGATATGTAATACTATTTTATTACAAAAATCACAGCCAACCAAAAACGTGATTAAAAATTATCAGCTATTAAATCTAACCCAACTGAATGACGACTGTAAATTTTGACTATACTTTATACCTTGTAATGTTCAAAAAGAAGTAAAAAAATTCTACTTACTGCTTTAATAAATGCTGACTTCTCAGGGTAAATTTTTCAACTCCATTTATCTACGTAAAATGTTGTTTTCTGAGCTTGAAAAAAATAGCATATTTTGCTCAAAGAGCCACTTCTAAATTGCTGTTGCCTAAACACAAAGATAATATTAAAGGGCTGAGAACAGCCCCTTAACGAACTCCAAACTTGACATTTAAATTCTCATTTGTATTATAGTCAACTAGTAAACAACTTGCATTAACCTATCATTCTATACCAATTTCCTCGTTGCTCAACGCAATATCTTTTTGTATGTCCACTCAAAACCATTTTCTCAGTCACTAAATGCAAACAGAAGTTCCAGGTGTTATCAAGATTCTTACCCTATAACTACCGAAGCATGAAGGTTGGTGTCAAACATAAAGCGTACAAGGATATCATTCATCACTACAAGTGCACTGACTAGTTCGTTCACTTTGTTCACTTCGTTCACTTTGTCAGGGGTATTCATAACGTAATCAAAAGTTTATTTCCTCTATAATTTTTTTCTTCCGAAGCAACAACTTTTTTATTTACTTTTTTATGTTTTTTATGATCTACTTGGTGAATAAAAAATGACCAATTTTCAGCCACTATTAACTCACTGTTGTATCTCAATACAATGGTCATTTTAATTCAAAGTATGCCTTATTTTTGCACATATATATATATATATTACTATGTTCTGGTTTTTTTTGTCTTTGTCGACTACTATCTACTATCTGTGTCATCCCTACAGTTTGTTTTTCATTGGTTTCCTGCTTTTCTTACTTACTGACTTTCTTAATCTACTTTAAATAATGATATAGTGAATGTAAGAATACTGTACTAACAGAATGGAATAAAAATGTTTCCTTCCCTTTGTAACACAATGACAATTTGATGGAACATGTAGAATTAAATGTTGTCGATGTAAGATAAGTAAGGATGATTTTTTTTCTGATTAATATTAGGGTTCTTAATTCAAGTACTCAAAAAATTATTCTCTCGAATTGTTCCCTTTGGATATGCCGATTTTATGGCAACATTATCATTGTTCAGTGAGTTGCAACTCTGTATGCAATTGAAAAGCATGGTTCTCTGATGTACTTTAATGCAAGTAATGTTTTACAATGTAAAGCACTTTCTGCAATTTTTAATTCTCGGGTATGGTTTTTATTTCCTTACATGTTGCAGCAGATAGTTGATGTACTGCATCATAAACAATACATTAAGTTTCACAATGTAGACTGTGAAATTCAATGTATGTTGGTACCTTCTGCTTCCTGTAAGAAGATCATGCTCTGCTGACTTGCTTTCAGTATAATCTTCTTGTATGCATGTACCCATTTTTGTATGTATGTATTTCTTTCACAATTGATATGTATAACTTATTTGTATACACAAATGCGTTGAAGTAGTTTGTTTAAGTTTAATTCAAAATCTCCTTGTTTGTCAATTTGTTCTATCAAACTCTTTATCTACGACGTTGGTGATCGACTGAAACACTCTTTTTAATCTTCCTAAACAGACATTTTATCTTGGAGATAAATCTATTAGCTTATTTTTGAATTCTGTTTACTTTCTTTAGAAAAAACAAACTCTATCAAACCCAATCACAGGATATACTCAACACCCGTTTTAAGATTATATGTTGAACATGACAAAGAAAGCGGTATTCTTCTAAACTCTTGTTGCTGAGAACCCTATTATCCATATATTCATTCACTGATGTTTCTATGAACACAACTGTATCTATTTGTCTGCTTCGTTATAGAAACTTTTGATATGCGTTTCAACAAAATATTAAATTAAAAACATTAAAAAAAGGAACCAATGCTTAAGTTTTATTAAAAGTAGAGTCCTTTCTTGTAACTGAGCAAACACACTTAAAATGCAACATTAAAAGGTCTATCTTGAAGAGGTAAACCTCGGACAGATTAATTGTCTTCTGAGAACAATTCTTCTAATAAGACATTGCTCACCAATACTGAAATCCAAAACAAATTCAGCAGCTGGGCTAGAAGTTATAAAAATTAATATTACAGAATCTTCAAAGCAATGATTTAGGGCAAACGTTACCAGGCCAAGAGATAGAGGAGCCGTGGCTTAATGGTTAGTGCACAGTAACCAAGAGTTCCGGGTTCGATTCCCCGAGCTGTCGAGGAGAATTTGGAACTTTGCGAAAAGAAAAAGCCATTGGTTGGCGTCAGGAAGGGCATCCGGCCAAGAAATTCCTCACTGCCAAATCAAAGTCCCTGTGAAGGGTACCGTCTGAGCCCCAATTGCTGTTGAATAATGACGTTAAAACCAAAAAAAAAAGTTACCAGGCCAAGAGACATGTATAACTTTGATAAATACATGACAGGTTCACAGAAACACACTTTAGGGAATATTATCTATCCTTTGAAAATAAAAATTGTTCTACTCAAACGCCAAGCTAGGAACAAACCTGATAGCTCGTTGCTCCGATATATATAAGGTAAAACACTCTTACTGTGTAACCCTATATTTTTTTTGATCGCCCTCTTTCACCTACTCCTCTATCTGTATCTTAAACACTGTTAGGGTCTCACGAAATTATTAGTTTGCAATCATAGTTCTTAATTTTCTTGTTTTACCTTATGTATGTTGCTCTGCTATATGCATTGAGCACTTTTTGATACGAATACACAAGATTATACAAATATATATTCAAATATATATATATATATATATATTGTTCACCACTAGAAGACTCAGTACCTGGTAGATTTGACCCTTTTAACCCATATTCTCCTAAGCATGTCCCCCTAACTTCTTTTATTACCAAAATTGGTATAAATATCCGCCCAAGGCTAGAATAGATGTGTAAAAATTTGATTTCAATCCTTTGATGGGAAAGGTGTCTTTTAGCTATGTCTACTTTGGTAGACATTGGTAGGATCTGTTAGAAAAAGCAAGTGTGAAAACGCAATTGAAAACAACTCAGTATGTTTTACATTGATGATCGTTGCGTCTTTTCAAGCTATTTAAAATGCTACAATCATAAAATGAGACAGTCTAGAAGTTAATTCAGCTGTTTTTGCCTAATTCATTTTTCATGATAGAGCTGAAAGCAAAGCTTAACATACATGCTCTTCTTGCACTTATCGCACCTATTTCGGCAACTTCGCCGGCAGACAACACACTTTCTTACAGGACCAGACTCTGGATAGTGGCCAGTGTTGTCAGATCGCACTTCAATTGGAACGTCGTTAGAAGGACCAGATCTAGAATCAGCTGATGGTCGTGGGATGGCCCTCTTCACCATGGTAGACACAACGTTGCGTCGAAATGATTTCTGGTCAATCGCAACATTGGATACTAAGCGATATAGACGCCAGGAAATGATCATCAACAAGTTGAGTGCATTCAAAATTAATGGCCAATACCCTTTCTTCCCCTTAACAATCGGTCTAAGATCAAAGAGGGCATGGTCAACTAAATCTACTCCTCCCATTCCCCTGTTATAAGCTTTTACTACAGCAGGCTGGGATAGAGATGTCTTGCCTTTTCCTTTTACCCACCGTTTTGCTTCACTGAGAGGCTGCATACCTACAGCATTGCTGCATAATGTGACGACAGCATTGTCATTCCATCTTACTACTTCGATGTCTCCCTCTGAGCGGTAGTCAAATGAGCCACGTGGTAAACGTTTAATACGTTGAACATCTTCGACTGGGCCTCCAGCCATTCTATTAGCACGTAATGTGCCAGTCGCACGAAAACCTTCGTTCTTTAGATGCTTGATGAGATCGTACAAAGTGAAAAAGTTGTCAAAAAATAAATGGTGTTCAGAAGAGTCACTGCAGACTGCTGCAGCAGTTTTGACGACTTGCGTACCTGGTGGTTCCGTTTTAGAAGAATTTCCAGAGGCACCTTCATAGACGGATACATAGTATGGAATGCCAGTACTGCTGGCCACTATCCAACATTTGTATCCGAATCGAATTGGCTTGCCACGAATGAACTGCTTACATGAGTGACGTCCAAAGTAAGGAATCGTTGATTCGTCAATTCTTAGGTCTTCGTAAACAATACCGAAGGACTGAAATTTACCGTTTAGTAAATCATAAACGGTCTTAACTTTTGCCATTTTTCCTGAGCCAAGCGATTGATTGTCGGAAAATCCTGCAGCGTACCCACGTCAGTCAAGACAATTGCAACCAACTTCTTGATTTGAGCTTATCATTGTGATATATTTGTAAAAGAATGCTTCTGTGGTTTCAAAATACTGTACCAATTCTCAATACACCAGCATCCACATCTATTTATACTGGAAAGCCCCTTGAAATTGATATTAATCATAACAATAGTCATATTAGTTATAACACCATTTACGTAACTAAGTGTTAAGTAGTCCAAACTAGAATCGATAGGAAATATTAATATGAGTCTCAATTTTGCAAATCTGAAATATGCTAACACTTCCTACCAATGTCTACAAAATTTATTGACATGAACTTTTTGTGTAACGTTCAATAACAAAATAAATGTATGTTTATTAGACAAAGTCAACCTTGTAAAGTGTAAATACAAACTTTAAAACCGTCTTTACTGCCGGCTACCTCGCCAACACAGCAAAGTGCAGAACGTGGTTGGCAGTTCAGATTTTTTTGAAAATTGGCACACTTCTTATATTTTATACTGACACATAGTACAAAACTAAATATCAGTTTATAGCTCATCTTGCCTATCATCAATCCTAAAATGACGAGAGACATAATTTAATCCCAAATATGCCCCATGTCTATAAAACAAGGTTTGGATTAGAAGTCTAGTTTTGTAGACATTGAGAGAATTTGGGTTAACAACAGTTCTCTTTTATTATTTGCAAAATTTTCTCAACTTTTCCCTTCGTTTTCCTGTATCTTCAATTACAACAGGCTTCGCCTTCTGGTTCTGTCATCCTTGTCAGCTCGCTCCAAATAAACCCAAAGGAGGTCTGTATTTACTGTGTCACGCTATCTTTGTTTTGATCGTCCTCTTCTACTCACTCCTCTATCTGCATCTCAAACACTTTTGGGATCTCTTCCTCTTCATTCCAACAGAAAATATGTCCAAACTATTCCATTCTCTTGTTTCTCATCAGATATTTTATCGCCATTGCTCCTGCCTCTTAATTTCTTCATTTCATAACTTCTAAGCTTATTCACAATCGAGAAGTTCCAATTTTGTGACTTAGTACTCCTGTTATTGCCTTTGGTTTGTTACCGCATATAAGGATAGGTCTTATTGCAGTTTTGTAAATAGATATCTTCCGTCTTGATGGCTTTCTTCTAGCGCAAGTTCTACTGTCAGGTCTCTTCATGTATCCTACGCTTTTAATATGCCAGCTCAACTGCAATCTCCATCCTGTTGAATGATATTGCCCCAAGTGCCTAACTATACCTATTTTGGAACCGTTGCTGGTACTCGAATTTCTGCTCTTTTTTAATCTACACAGGTTCACTGTTCGAATTGATGAAACAAATACAGAAGCAACTCAATCAAATATAATGCCAAGATGGGAATGCTAATGATTCTGTCGTATTAAAGTACCAATCCTTGCAAATAAACTTGCAAATCAGAGCAGAATATAAGCTCCCACCTTACCTTTGACACCCACTTTCGTATTTTTTCTCTAGATTTTAGATATGTTTGACAAAAATTCAAAAACTTTATGGGGTTCATTAAATTGGCAAAGTAATGTATATTTTTAAAAAATTAATTGTTTATTCATTTTGTACAGATGAATTCGTGTTTATTATCTTTATCAGATGATGGTATCAAAAATAACTGTTTCTTATTGTTCTTTAACAAAGGTTAAAACCATAATAAAGATCATAGATAGGAAAACACACTATTGAAATTACAATTACAAGAACTTACATTAAGTCTTTACGCCAATAAGATGTGTGACTACCAGTAAATAAATATATATGTATTAATAATTAACAAGCAGAAGAGAAAAATGCTAAATTCTTCTCTATTATTTCTTTCTATTTTTAATTAGCTGAGGTTAACAAAAATATCTTTCTGTTGGTAGTAATATACTGAGCAGGACAAGCCTAACTGAGAAAGCAGAAACAAAAACAACAGCTACAGTTGCAATAAAAGTTTGATAGTGAAGTAAAAAGAATGCAATCTAAAAATAAAACAAAATTGATAGGAAAAGTAATTTAACAGAAAAATCATCAGAAAATCATTTACTTAGAGAGGAAAAGCATGATGATAAAGAAGTGAAAATTGTATTTGGTACAGTATCAGATGAAAAAATATGTGATATTGCTGACACGACTAGACAATTGTGGAAGATAGGCAGTATTTATAATGACTTATTGCCACCGTGCAATACGGAAAACAACCTCTAACCTATTAACCACAAGTGGAAAACGCGTGTTATTATCTCTTAAATTTAACATTTCACACCTTATCTCTGATGCAAATGAGAAACACAAGAAAAGATTTTTCAGGACCTTTGCATCCTTAAACAATTAAGCTATTTGCTAATACAATGTCAATAGGGTTAGTCTGAATTTCAGAGAGAAGTATCGTAAGACAAATGCAAGAAGCTTCCTACGTTTCAATCAACATATCGTTTACAGGCAGGAATATACGTATTAAACGGTTGTAGAAGTCAAACAGGAGCAGATAATGATTTTAAAAGTAGTGGAATATTTGATGACTGACCCCTCTTAACAGGAACTGACAGTCTAAAGGAGAAAAAGAATTTGAATATTGTAACCGCCATCCCTATAAGCTGTTGTAGAAACTGCTTTTCTGCATGTTTTTGATGCGTATCTTGTTACCAAGTCTCAAGAGACAAGAGAAGTGTTTGTTTACGTTAGAATACTTTGTGCTTTGATAGATATAAAATTGGAAAGCTACTCAATAAAAGTAATGTTTCCTTGTAAATTTACCATTTCTACAACAGATTTTTTTATAGAATCAAAACCAATATTTTTAGTATTCTTGTTCTGTTGGTCTTCTTACCATAAAAATTAAGTGTTTTGTTTATACTTAAGATAAGTAAAATTGAGAAATTGAATTCAATTATTAACGATACCGATTCAATTGTATAAGCATTGTCCATAACATAGACCACAATGTCATAATAGGGACCCAAATTTGAAACTTTTTTCATAGATGTAAGAGCTTTATCATGTCTTGAGCCGTAGTTTCTTTTTCCGAGCTACGCTTCGATAGACACTTCTCCGATCGTCAGGCTACTGAAATGACTAGGTATGGCTGCTTTTATACCTTGGTAGTGCGAATCTATGTGTGGACAGGGATCGAGTTGTTTCCAGGATTGGCGCTATTCCAATGGTGTGTTTGTTTTGTTAGTTGTGTTTCTTTCTTTGGTGCTGGAAGCCATATTTCTTGGAAAGTGTAGCACATATTATTGATGTGATTGCTGTGCTGTAGGGAATGGATTGTTTCTTTTTTATTTCTTTTGTTAAACTTAATTAAATATTCTTATTTTCTATTGAATAAAAAAATGACCATTCAGGCCTGGATCCCCTTGAATATATGGCCTGTCTGATGTTCACAGGTAGTGTATTTCTCTCTTTCTCTTTTCAAAATGACTTTTCAAATTGCTTTGCCCATCCTCAAAAGGAGGTGAAAATAATCCTACTGTTCTTTGCAACACCATTTTCCATGAACTCTTATATTTACCTACATGAAAATGGATGAATAGGTCTCTTATCTACAGTAGCTTTTACAATTCTTCTCCTTAGATCATGAAATGAGGTACAAGTAATGTAAAATAAGATATTCTGCTAAATTAAAGTAAAAATTAATAATTAAGTAAAGTAGCCTTATGCTTACATCGGCAAAACTTATATTAGAAATTTTATCCTTTAATAAACTGATAATGCTTGTTGCTGATAAAAAATAACGCTTTTTATCAGTGGTCCCCACCCTCTGACCATATCCCCCAAAGAGGGTTATTGCAAATTTCAATTGGGGTATCAACATTTTGTTATTTTTACCGGGTTAACGAAGTAATAATAAGAAAAAATTTTTTAGAGGAGGGATCATGAAATATTTGGGAACAAAACATTTAGGTTCAATAGTGGTATAAAGACAGGTTATGGCCCCTAATATAATTATGCAAAGTCCATAACAATGATCTTTTAATAAACAAAATATATTTTTACACAAATCAGTTTAATTAGGAATAAAATTTTATAAATCCTACATGACTAATTAAAGATGTTTCAAATGTGGAAATAATAAAAGTCCGAATGCAGAGTAATTGAACTCCCAGATGGATAACGGACATCTATCGAGATGACTGTTAATTTTACATTGCTCCGGGAAAAAGACTTAAATTATACACATTTGACTTATCTACAACTTAACAAGTAGCCTCTAGATTTAGCATTGTAAGTACTATAAAAAACTGGAAATCGCTTGAAAACCATAATAAGTGGAAAACGGCAATTGTCTTTGACAAGCATTACTCCTAAAGTAGAAAACCTTCCAAAAATGCATCAGAGAAACCTACCTCTGTCAATAAAAATATCTGAAACCCATTTTTTATAATTATTGTTATATTGAGACTGAAAATTTATTTTGAAGCTAAAGAATTGCCTTGTTTTTGCATATAAAAATTGTTTCAGAGGAAAATTTGTTTAAAAAAAGTAATAATAAATTGTCTTTTCATAACACTCAAAATATTTTAGATGTATTTAGACATAGTTGTATCTTTACTGGATATATTTTACGATGCTTTTAATTTTTTGTACTGTTAGAGTTTCATGGGAGGCAGAAAAATGTTGGGTTTGCAGTGGACCATACGCTATAAAAGAACTTTGTCATCATAACATTATGTTAAAATAAGGACAGAGATCACACTACATTTGGTTAAGAAAAATATGTAAATACTACTTATGTGGAATTAAAAACTAAGACAAATTCTATTAAAATAACCTCTTGTATACCTCTAACAAAAAAGTAAAAAGAAAGTGTACTTCTTTCCTGTTTCTTTGTAGAAATTCTCTTATTCGATCATTCACATGTAGATATAAAATGAAGGCAAAGCTCAAACTACAGTTGAGTGGGTAAAAATTGCATGCAAAGGTGTGACAATTTTAGAAAATCGAAAAAGTCTTCTAAATTCTACCAGAAAATTCAGATTCATGTGAAACTTTATATTTGGGGGTTTTCAACCATGGGGAATACAATAAGAGTGGTCTGGCTTTGAAGACGAAACATGTGTTACATAGTGTAATTGGCAAAGACGAAGACTGACCCTTTCATTTTTATCATTAGCAAAAAATGTCCTGACCCCTTCATGTCACTTTTTATCACAGCTTATGATAAGTCCAATAAGCAGGTCCATTATTTAGCAGTAATTAACTGGAAGAAAAAATGATGAAAAATCAATTAGCCCACTCTTGATTATAAATGCTGTAAAGGTAATAGGATACTTAAAGAATGCTAAGAGATACCTTCAGAGTTATTCAAGATTCTGCTAAGAATACCTACTATACCTTTGACCATATAAATGAGGAAATTTTTATCAACTGACATTGGTAAACAGGTTATTAAAGGCTAGAATGGGCATGAACAAGATACGAGGATTGATGGACATTAAAGTCACATCTATAACAGGGTTCCAGTGACATTATGTTGATAAGCAATTTGTTGGCAGAACGAAAGATTGAGAGACATTTGGTTTACAGTCATTATTTTTAAAGACTAAACGTTGACAGGACAAAAAGTTGACAGACCAAAACATTGACGAGGACTATTTATTAACAAGTCTGAATATGACATGAAAATGTACATGTATGTAAGAGGCCCAGAATACTTGACAAACAGTTGTTTATTTCAAAGTTATACAAAGAAATCTTGACTTCATCCTTTGAGGTAATGTAAGATATGCCCATCATATTTACAGGCATATATAGATTGTAATATTACTTGTAATATTTCCTGTTTTGGTATTACATAATGACTGAGAAATGTGAACCTCGTTTCTTTGTCTTCTAACTCTAGTTTTCGGAGTAGATTACGTGTTACTCAAACTCAGAACACCAGTATTCCTTATTGGTGATCTATTGCATTCTATTTATTCACATTTATTACACTCCTACTCATATAATATATATAATATATAATATATAATATATAATATAAAATATATAATATATAATATATAATATATAATATATAATATATAATATATAATATATAATATATAATATATAATATATAATTTATAATTTATAATATATAATATATAATATATAATATATAATATATAATATATAATATAAAATTTACAGGGTCTATGATTCGGTTTTTATGTTGTACAGTACTCAATACATGAACGCAGAGCGTGATATTAAATACAATAAGCAGAAAAGAATCAAAGGACTACGGTATTCATTTCGACTAGCCTGTTTTGTGATATTATTTACTCATTGCATATTTGGTGTGGTTTAAGCTAGTGGAGATTATCAAGAGAAATTTCGCATATGCAAGGAAGGAGAAAATAATATCCATGTATTTTAGATGATACAAATGTTACTCCAATACCTTGGGCAGTAATTATCATAAAAAAGATATTGTAAGAAAACTTAGCAATAACAATGATGATGGTGAACGATAACAAATATAATAAGACCAAAATATCTACAGTTTGATTTGTTATCTTGTCGTTAATAGCTAATGCAATTAAAGTAAGAAAAAGAAAAAAGAAAAGCTTTGATTGAATGTTCAATCGATGGAGTTAAAATATGAAATGTAAAAAAAAAATTCATTAAAATATTTAAATACAGTTTTTCTTTCTTTCTACACAAAGGTGTTACCGTCAAAAATTCAAAAAAAAATTTCCTTGTTTGAGCATTTCTAAATACATATGCTAAATTGTTGAAAATTCACCAGCTGCAATTTAGATTTGTCAAAATTTATGTTGCTAATAGATGTCATACCAGATGTTAGTACCTTTTTTTACCTGTTTTAAAGTATATATAGAAATAATTGGTCTTTTTGGCTTGTGAAACTAGATTATATGCTGGTTTTATGACATGTAACGTATCTCCAATACTTGAGTTTCTCTTTGGGGAATGGCGTGATTGTTGTTGAAAATAGTGACAACATTTTATGGTTTACTGTAATAAATCTGTTTTTTCCATTTCATTGGATGTATAGTTCATACCTCTTTATTGTCTTTCTTCTAGGGGAAGTTTTAACATGATATGATATGATGATATCAGTTCACAGGACTTAACGTTCCACAACCATTAGTGTGTCGAGTTGTTGAAAATTTCCTAATTCCCAAAACAAACAGATTAATGTCTTTCAAAAAATAAGTAACCTGTCGAATTTAGCAGGATAAAGTTCCTCTTTAGCTTACTGATACCACAATCTCTTTTACAAAGATAGAATTAAATTTCGTATTCTTTCTGTTTACAACAGACAAAGTATAAACAAACCAGTTGGTTTAAGAATGAGGTCTTTAGCAGAACAAATTGCTTCAGAGAAAAATTGTTTCCAGTTGTTTTGAGTTTAGAGCAATAAAAATTTGAGAGGAAATATGGCAATCTTTGTACTAAAAACCGCAAAACAGATTGTTGGGCTTCTGGCAGAGGTGCCAAGAATAACTGATTGTTCCCAGTAAATAGAAGGTATTCCGTCTGGTTATTGCAATACATAAAAGGGAAGAGAAGGAATAAGGTCAAATAGTATTATGCTGCATAATTTTTTTAATTTAAGGGCTTAAGGGAGGCCTGGTGCTTATCACATTTTAAGGTTTTGAGTCAGACTAATTTTGAAAACATTTTTCTTTATCTGTTCAAATGAGTTAATTAAGTCAAGGAATCTGATGTGAAAATTATTCATTAAAAATTAATGCGTGCATTCAGTCTAGCAAAATTCTTTTTTATGTTATAACCTTATATTCTTTTAAACTTTTAAACTTACCTTCCTTTAGCTCAAATTCTATCATCGGTATAAAACTATGTATAATTTCGACTGTCTGCCACTTTCACGCTCCTTGCATGAACTCAAATCTAGAATATCTCGGATAGTAAAATTATGACCATCCAAGTGGCCACTAGTGCTCAAATATTGTGCATACTTTATTGGTTTTATTCCGGGTGCCTGAATTTTGCTAGCAAAGGTGTCGTTTTAAATGAAATATTGAAATTTGAGCCCTTTCTTAGTCACGGTTGGCCGTGATGTATTAACAGTGATACGTCGATGGCAACCGTCATCAGGAAAAAGGAAATGTAAGCTGATTCATCAGTTGATATTTTAAAGGTTAATACGAACAATTCCAGGCATCAAAACAAAATTTTAATGCGATAGTAAAGTAATTGTATCCACCAACAAAGAAAAGACAAAAATATGCATTAAAAAAATCCTAATTTTCCTATTATTAATGAATTTTAATTCATTCCTGCAGCTAACTAGTTGCTTTACGGTATTCATTATATGGGTATCTATTGCGAGAGACTGGCAAATATTGTGGCAGGATTAGTAGAAATGTTTTTTCTTTAATTCAGTTTATCTCTTTTAACATAATTACTGATTCTGAGACTACAATGCTTCAAAAACTACCTTTAATTGTATTATCATTGAAGAGAAAACTGCCAAAGAAAAAATTTTCAAACTACATTGAAATCCTCATAATATTATCTGCATATATATATACATCCTTTCAACGAGTCATACGTTGAACTCCACTAAACATTTCAAGGTTTTACAAGACAAATTCACCAAATATTTATGTTTTATGTTATATATCAAGCTCTACTTTTGGATCCCAACCATCGATAGCAGTTGTTGGCTTTCAATTAAATATATTCCTCATCAATGAAATGTTGATATACCATGCGTGAACTTTTATTCCGAGAGCGCCTTTTATAGTAAAACTATTTTTCTGAATAGAGAAATCATTGGGTACCATAGTATAAGCTTAAAATAAGCTTGTCAAAAGTATTTTCTCAAAAAATACTCATTAATCAATACCATTTTTCTTCCATGAAAACACAGGACAGAACTTACTATTTTTTCGATCAATCTCCTGGACATACTTAAACAGCATTTTAAGTTTGGAAAGTAGCTAAAAAAGAATACTATTTTATTCACCAAAAATATTTATAGATCTTCATTTACATTGTTCTGAATATCCGTTTGCATTCTATGTATTCTTAGAGCCTGGGGGTGCCCGAAACTACCCTTTCATTTGCCTCTTTTTGTTTGTATATATATATATATATATATAGAGAGAGAGAGAGAGAGAGAGAGAGAGAGAGAAAGAGAATGAGATATATTTATGGGTTCAAATTTGCATGTATTTTATGTTTTGTTTTTATTTGATATATTTCATATTTGCTTCCTGGTGATTGTCAAGCATGAGACTTAGAGTTGTTTCGTTATAGCCTTAGCAGCATTCAAACCTTCAATTCTGTACAATGTTATCGAGGACTCTAATTTTCAGAATTGGATGCGAACATTTCTACTACAATTACTTTATGCATACATTTATATACATATATGTATATGTATATATATATATATATAATTCAAGTCTAGACACCAGTTTACTTTGTATTTTTTTCCTGGGACTATTTTGAGTTACTCTTAAAAGTTCAAATCCAGTGATAACTACTTCATATAGATTTTTACAGATTTCATTTTGTTCCCATGGACAAAAAGAAAAGAGGCAGAAAAAATAAAGTATTTTATTGCATCGACAATTAACAAGTAGTCGAAAAGAGCGCACTAAATGTTTAGATATTTGCCTCAACATTTACAAGTAATCAATATTAGAAAGTACCCGATAGCAGTCTGTAAATACAGTGCTCACTTCTATTGCAATAAGTTTTAGTATGTATATGTAGATTCTAACTCACATGGTGGTACAATATTCCATACAAGGGATCTATTTGAATTATATGAATTCAAATTTGATTGTCTATCTTTACAGAATGCAATAGGTAAATCCTTTCAGTTTTATGCTGACAATATACAGATATTACAAAAGATTTTATATATATATATATATATATATATATATATATATATATATAAACAACAACACAGTAGTATTAACTTCTAGTTTTTCATAAAAAACTCGAAACCTAAAGTTATAAAAGTTACAAAAAAACTACAACAATGTGACATATACAGAATAGGATCAAAAGAGTTGACATATGATATTTATTATGTCGTGAGTCGAAAGCTTTTTCTATTCCACGTTTCGAGAGATACTTCTCCCATCGTCAGGCTCATAACCTGACGATGGGAAATATATCTCAAAACGTAGCTCAGAAAAAGGTTTACGACTCATGACATGATAAGTATGATATATTCATGGCTTTCTGAGTCCATAGAGTCAAGAATAAAGATCAATAGTGTTGTTCGGACAGAACTGGTCAGATTCACGCTGAGCGTGAGAAATTGATTGACTAAATGGTTCATTGATGAGTTGATTGACGTTATTGAAAATGTAGACAAAATGTAAAACATTGCTAACTATTAAATGTTTAATTTATAATACAGCTTTAAAATATAACTTGAAAGACTTTTCAAGGATAAATTCGAAGTCTCTATGTTCCCTTGACTTAACGTAGGCAGGATCATTCATAAATACCTTTTCTTCAACGGACGAGTCATTTTCTTATTGGAATAACTAAAATGATTTGGTTTTGTAAACTTGGTTTGGAAAACTTTAACATCATTTTCTTGTACAATGTATTCAATATAGAGTTATAATTTAGAAAATTTTCACTACCAACTATAGATTAAAAGGAGACAAATTGATTTTTCTAAGCGTATTTTACATGAATTAGCACTTAAAATATACATTAAAGATGAAAGATATCAATGTTTAATCGGTTTGACAGAATCATATTTCATTATTTAAAAATTTTCCAGAAATTTCAAATGGAAATACAAATTCGACAAAAAGTACAACTTCCTCCTCCTAGAAAGCTAGTGAATCAGATGTCAAGAATCGAGAAACAATAACAGTATTGATAAGAATTGTGTAACTGGATTTCAAGCCTAGAAAAGACAAATGAAAGACAGGTTGCACGGATTTCGGAAAACAATCAATTAACTATAAGGACATAGTATGAGCAACACTGAAGAAGACTATCGACATTGATGGGTCATGACGGAAAGGCTAGAAACTAGATTGATTATATGACAATAGACAAACGATAGTACAATGCTATCTAGTACACAGTGATCACAGACCAGTCATATGTCAACTGAAAGTAGAGTTCAAAATAGCAATACAGCTTATAAACAATTCCAAGTTTATTACTAGATCTATAAATGGAGAGAACACAAGTATAAAAGAAATATATGCAATTAAGATGAAAAGCAAACATCAAGTCCTGCCAAATAAAGATAAATATTTTATGATTTTTAAATAATTAAGTGTTTAGTTTTGCAAACAAAGTATTTTTAAAGAAAATAACAATAAAATATATGAAACAAAATCGACCATAGAAGAGATACTGGAACTCATTAAAAATAAACAAAAGCTCAAAAAAGGAAATTGCTAAAATATGACAGAAAACATTATTAAACTAAATTGATAAAACTGCAGATACTTGGTTAAATATGAAATCTGAAGAAAGAAAAAAAATATCAAATTTAAACAAAAATAGCCAAAGGTTAAGGGAAAGGAAAGGTATTGCTTAGCAGAAAGATATAAAGAAAAAATATAATAGCCTCATTTTAGAAAAAGAATAGGTACTTAAAATATTCTCGAGATATATTACAAATTTACTTTATGACAACAGAGAAAACAGGAGTGTGGTACACAAAAAGGTAAAAAAGTTCTACCATTTGAAATAAGAACTGCATAAAATCTAATGAAGAACAATATAGCATCCGGATCTGTCGGAATAGTGACTGAAATGGTAAAAGCATCAAATAATTTCAACATTAAGAATATCACAGAGTTAGTCAATCAAATGTATGACAGTGCAAAGGCCCCCAAAGATTTGTTAAGGTATAGTTTCGTAACAATATCTATAAAAATCAGGCGTATTTGGAGGTAAATTTCATGGAAAATTGTGTTAAAAGCCGTATCACAAGGCTAACAGTGAAAACACAGGTACAGTTATGAAAGAAATAAGAATAAGACCGGAAAATGGGAACTACCATTGTGGCTCAGTAACAAAACATGCAATATTTATGGTCACAATTCCAAATGAAGAAGCACTTGAAAAACAGAAAGGTTCTGTTTATCTGCTTTTTAAACTATACAAAATCCTTTGGTTGACTAAAACATGAAAAGATTATACAATTACTTCAAAGATTAGACGCAGCTGGGAAAGATGTTTAATTGATTAGAAAATTACATTCGAAACAACAGCATTTACTAGAATTGGGAAAGAGGTAATAGTAAACAGTTATTATATTGCGGTATTTGTAAAGAATGTGTATTATCATAAGACTTTTCAACTTGTGCATTGAGATGATTTTAAAAAACCTTAAGATCCAAATGGATTTATCATCAGTGCAAAATATGTTACAAACATAGCTAATGCAGATAGAACGACACTGATAGCATAACCAGAGGAAAAGGTACAGGCACTATTGGATAAAACAATAACAGAAAATGATGTTATGGGTTTTATTCCCATGAAGATGCATTCTGATGAGTAAAAGAGAAAACCGCATAAACAAAAGAAATCAAAAAGGATATTGGAATAAGTAGGAAATTTAACTAGTATTTAATATAATAGACAGAGTATTAGCATGCTCTGCGATGCCAATTCTAATGTATGATTGTGAAGCATAAATACTGAATTGTGACAAGACAAGCACGATAGAGACAACTGAATGGTGATCTAAAAGCCAATGGTGAGGATATATTACCAGAGACATGGTTCAATGAAGTAGTGGTAAGAAGTGGAAAAACAAAATGGATGATGCTCAAAAATATAAGAAAAAGGCAGCTAGAGTTTTGGAGTCATGTAATGAGAATGGATGGAATGCAGAGCTTGTTTATTACATAAATAGTAGTTTATGAGCAGAAACGTTCCATAATACAGACCTAAATTTGTCAAAATTTTTCCTTAGCTTGTAGGAAGAAGCTCAGAGTTTTTTCGCATTGATGATGCTAATCTTTACACCTCCTCCTATAGATAACACTATTAAATTTTCTAACTGAAAATCCAAGCTTTGCTAGCTGGTTTCGCTACCATGCCAAAAAAATGTATGCAATGCCCTTGACCCTTCCAGAGGAGAAGACTGGAGTGGTCGTGTCCATCAGCAACCTGCTTCTGTTGTTGTTGCTCGCTATGGTTCTACGAGCGTTACTCGTGTTTTGTAAATCTTTCAATGTCTGATGTTATGATCTTTATATTTTACCTTTCAAGTTTGACAGGTAGACGTTTTCTCTTTTTTCACGCCTGGTACATAGTTGTCGATCAACATGTTGAAACTTCACAGTAGCTTACTAGTTGAAATCTACGTAATTTATGATGCAGGCTGTAGCTCAGTAAAGTAGCAGAATTTTTTTACATTTGAAAGTAACTTTTTTGTTTCCCTTTATCAAATTACTGCCAAAAACTCGGACTTTCGGGGTTTTCAACTATTTTTATTTACAAAAGCAGACAAAAACAAGTAATACAAGGAGATAGTTTGCTTACGTTCTCCAAATATTTATTAAAATATTTACTGTTTGCGAATGATGATTGTCAGTTTCGGTTACTGCTGAGGAGCTTGTTTCGGTTGATGATGACGTAATCACTGTAACTACTTTGGCAACAACAAGAAATTATTGCTGACCGGCCAGAAAGTTTAAAAGAGGTTAGTCAAGATTATGATGACCTTAAAAAAGCAGTAAGACATGATCAATCAATATTGCTTGTTTGCAAGGAAAGAGGGTAAACTGAGTGAACGTAGTTTAACGATTAATGGAATGTTTGAGAAGGACTTTATCAGTAAAATGAAAAAAATACAAAGATAGATAACTATTTCAATACCACATAATATAAACTATGGAAGTGTGGAAAAATCTTCATAATTTTTAGAGTGTAGAATGCTTAAATCATGTTTCCAGCGTTTTACTAAAAATAATTTTTTCAATTAATTTTGGACGTTCGAAATCTCGAGCATTTGAATTTCGATTTCCCCTCAGGATTTGAGCTATCGGATGTCAACTGTACAAGGAAAATAATTTTACATATAGTGTGGATTAACATTAAAGGAAGAGGAAATGAACAATTTTTTTTGTTTCACACTTTTTTTGCAAGCCCCTCCAGTTGAATATCCTCTACATCTTTAAAATCAGCGTATATTTCCTGGTATATAATACATTACAGCAATAATTATGATAATTATAAGTAAGTTCAACTTCATACTTGGATAAAGTAAGTAATCTGTCGTCCGTGTTTAATTTGTACTAAATTAAAACAAATACTCTTTTTTTCTCAAAACAATATCTTACCAAATGCCTTTTATTGTAAAATTATTGTCCTTCGAGATCAACTATCATCTAAATGAATTGCAATTTAATTCATACCTAAAATATAAATCTTCAATATGCCATTGAAAACATATAACGGTAAACGATAATAATGATGATAATAATGATAACTATATTAGTCCACAAAACCACAGTAATAGACGTATTATTAATAGACTGATTGCTAGGAGCAATATTGACAGTAGGAACGATATTATTCAAATGACAGGCTTGATGATAATATCAATAGTGAAAAGAACTAGGAGTAGCAGCTGTAGTATAAGCAATATAAATATAAGTGATAATGCTTCTATTAATATTCTACCGACTTTTCCGATTAACATCAAAATAATAGTTTTTTATAGTGATAATACATCTTTCTGTTGACAGCTATTAATGAAAGAGCCACTAGATTCAAAAAATAAGGAAGAAATAACGAATAGTTCTTTCAAAACTTTATTGATAGTTACGATATTGATAGTTACGATCACTATTTCTTTTTATTTTGATGATTACAAACTGTTTGGCTTTGCTCTTCTCTGGTGCATTTACAAATAAGAATATTTCTATTAACATTTTTACTGATAGAAAGTATTTTATGCATCCAATCAAATACTTATCCTTGATCCTAAGATTTTTAATTTTATCTTCCTTACACAGTATCCAATGTAGAGTAATTTTTTCCAAAATTGCTTATTGATCTAAGGCTAAGATGGAAGTTATAGTAAACAATTCAGGTTTTATACTGTAACTGAAGAATAATCAATTTTATTTTTTGCTAATATTCCTAACAAAAGGCATTCTAATTAGTTAGCGTGTGAATCACAATAATTCTAAGGTTCCACTTAAATTAGAAGGTTATTAATAGTGCAGGGGCCTTTTTAAGACACAAAATTAATAATTTTTTAACAAGGTCCCAATTCATTTGCAGTGTCTAGAAGAAAAGCCTTATTTTGTAAAATTACCTCTGTTTTGCCCTTTGTGAATTCGAAATTTGCGGAGAAGAATATTTGTTGGGACGCCTTAAGAATTGTACATTGATCTGAAGCTAAAAGTGGTCACTAATATCCTTTCAGACTATTGTCTAACACAGCAACCTGTAATAACTTTTAACGGTGGTTGCTTACCAATTGTGAAAAAGACCAACATCTTATTTTGGTTTATAATGTTATGATTGAAAAGCAATGTATAAAAAATTACCTTCCTGTTATATTTTCAATTTGATTAGAATGAAAACTTAGCATACTTTTCAATTCATAGTCTCTTGGTTAGCATTTGAAAATATTTTTTAAAAGATGTAAGCATATGTAATAAATAACAGTAATATGTTTCTAATCACTTATTTGCTGCAGAAGGAGACAGAAGCAAGGAAACTGTATATCTTCTTTTCTATGGTGCTTTTGTACACGCCTTGAAAGAAAGATCGTTCCCTTTTATGATTTCATCTATATTGTANACACAGCAACCTGTAATAACTTTTAACGGTGGTTGCTTACCAATTGTGAAAAAGACCAACATCTTATTTTGGTTTATAATGTTATGATTGAAAAGCAATGTATAAAAAATTACCTTCCTGTTATATTTTCAATTTGATTAGAATGAAAACTTAGCATACTTTTCAATTCATAGTCTCTTGGTTAGCATTTGAAAATATTTTTTAAAAGATGTAAGCATATGTAATAAATAACAGTAATATGTTTCTAATCACTTATTTGCTGCAGAAGGAGACAAAAGCAAGGAAACTGTATATCTTCTTTTCTATGTAATGCTTTTTTTCATTCTTCCTACTGAACCCAATTTTGACCCTTCTTTGTAAATGCGATAAGACAAGGAGAAAGAAAAATTGCTTTGTAGTTTTGTACAGCATGCAGCATTTAGTTTTAAAATATGACCTTTTCAGGATCAATGTAAAAGAAGAACTACTGTTGAGAGAAAGGGTTTAATGTCGACATACCGTAGCAAATTAATTAAAAAGTGGTATGTGTTAACATAAAAAACTTCAGATCTAATAACAAGCAAGTCATGTAAATTACTAATCTGATTATTTCATTAAAGAATACACAGTATTCATTTGTGGTTTTCCGAGCAACTCATTTACTGTTTTCATTAACTTTCACTGGCGTGTTTTCCAAATTTTAGAAGTAGGAAGACAAACAGTGTTATCAGACTCTGTAAGAAGATTCAGCTGGCTCCACTTCAGCTTTAAACACTGTTTATTCCTACAGATAAGGTTTTCTGCTAACTTTTAATCTAAAAATGTTCGGTAAAAATATATAAATATTTGATACAAGAAATCAAATCTTAGCAGGAGTAGAATTACAAAAATTAATTTTTAATTCTGTTAGAATATAACATTTTTCTTTTCAAGAAAGCTGCAAGAAACTATAAGAATATCAGCGTGTCTGTGAACTTCCAGTCAGGTCCAACCCATTATCTTTGTGACTCTTTAAGATCATGTTTTGGACAATAGTATCCAAGCTTTGCTTTAAGAGCTTGTACAATATTCCCTTAAAAACATAAGAATTTGTCTTTATGAAAATATGACATGAAAGCCAAATCAGTCCTCGAATAACTTTAACTATTTCAATAATTATTAACAAGGAGGGGGTGGGTCAAATAAAAGGAAATTCAACCTATAGTGAACAAGTGAATAACCTTCCTTTTTTGTAGAGCTTTGGATTTAGCTCACATCTTGTACATCTTGTGCGGGCTACATTGTACATTACATTGTACATTGCATTACATTTCATTGTATTGTGGATGCGTAAAAGTATATGCATTAGAATGTATCTGCAAAACATTGTAGCTCAATACATTCTCTTACTACTGATGCAGAATCAAACATTGTTAGTATATTATAGGCAACAATGATGTTAGCTGAGAGAGAGAACTTTTCTACCTTAACAACACCCTTGTAACATATCTACTGGTAATCTTTCTGACCTCAAACATCGAAGAAGTGTCAAATTGAAGCCATGTTTAGACAGTTAGAAATAAACAATTGAATACTGTTTTGCTGTTAGACTCATGATTATGTAGATGACTATGGTAATAATTTTTAGTATCCTCTCTGAAAATGACATTCGTATGGATGCATCATAGTAGGGCTCCTCTGATGATTTACCATACTCTTGTAGATTTAAGTTTTCCTTGTGTCATTAGTTGTGTGCGTCATTGTTATCTAGATAATATATTTTCTATCATAATGTCGTACCCAAACCTGCTACGCTGATACTGTGAGGGAGAATCAATCTGTAGTCTTAATGAGGTTATGGAAATTACAGGTATCATATGTAATGTGCTAACCTTTAAAAAGGATCAGCAGTTGCTTTTTAACGATATTTTGCTTTCACGATGACTTATGAGTTTCATCTTTAGTCGCTTTTTCAGCATCACAGCAACCATCCAAGATATTCCCGTAGTCTGAAAATAATCAATAGAATTTTTAATCGCCATTAATTTCGTACGACCAATTGTTTATTTGAATACTAATAACTGTTTGAAATGCAGTCACGTCTTAAAATTCTTGTTACATTTCCATCGCAATTTGAAACCATATTATGCTCATAGGTTCCGGCCTTTATTGCCAAAACAATTGTGTTCTAACTACATTAATCATGAAAATACAAGTTTCTGTCCGGAGAATATCTAATATGACGTTATAATCCGATCTTTCGTCTGGGCCAAAGACTAATTACTACAACTTTATACGTGCCTTTACTATAACCATATTTGATCTGCTTAATACAAAATTGGATCAATCACTATCAAATTGTCAAAAGTGTACAGGCACAAATGTCTTGCCGGCGCTGAAAATCCGGCGGCCCAATTTCACATTCCTTTGTTTTTCTTTTCACTTTCGGTTGAAAGAAAAATTCTTACAATGCTAATAGAATGGCTAAATAAATAAATATCTTCTGCTACAAATAATCAAGGGGATGAGCATTTTCCTCTTTTGTTTCTAACAAATGTGGATATAAAGAAATGCAGATACCGATTTCAATATACCGATTTCCTTGTTTCGATTTTAACAAAAACAAGGCTTTTCTATTCATTCAATCCACGCACATTAGCCGGGGTCTTTTCCCTCCCACACAGTGCTATTCTGGATGTCACTTCCTATGAATTTTCTACTGTACCATGATTGCAGGGTTTTTCCTTAAGTATACACTTATTCTGACTTCTGTAATATAACGGTCACCTTTTAAGTCCTTGTCAGCATGGCATTCATTTTGTTGAGAACTTGTCAGTAAGGCTTAAATCTTCTGTTACCTAGCACGTCAAGGCTTGCAACTGTTTTCTGGAATATACATACACAGATAAAAACATAATGCATACCTTATGCGTATAAAATACATACCTTATGCATATATAATATATGCAAATAATGTATGCAAATGTAATATTTGCAAATAAATGGATCATATATTGGTTAGTGGACTGTTATCCAATGATATCAGTGATATTCCTTGATGTCTTCTTAGATCTGTTAATGCAAGGGACTTGATCTTACTACCTTATAGTCACATGATGTGCTCTGGTTGCACAATTGACCAATTAAGTGATTTTTTCGGACAAAATAAAGTTGCATAACAATGCAATTTAAGGACTAGGTTTTATTATTCTGAGTCCTCCATGACTTCAGCCATTAGTAAGCAAAGAAATCTTTTGCTGTTAATTGAATTTATTTCATAACTAACAAACCTGAAATGATGAATAAACTGATGAATAAACTGACGAAAAAAACGTTTTAATGGCGGTGCTGACATTGTCGGTATTCAAAAATACTGAAAGTATACTAATAATGAAATGGTATATGTTAGCATTTGCTTTGTTGTGAACTTTGTAACAACAACCATCTAATTTTAACAGCTCAAGATACTTTAACTAAACACCAATTTAAAACTTGGTATAATATATTAGATTAACTTTCTTTTTGGAATGACCTTTTGCCATAACAACTTTTGCCCTACTGAGCCCTAATTTGTAATATACTGTAAATCTTTATATGGATCAATTAACCAACAATTCCTTCAACAGGACAACTGTTACATTTGTAGTAGCCTATCGTTTAAAGGAAACCCCGAGCAGGGAATATTAATTTTTTTGTTAGTAGAAGATTATTTGGGACTTTCCAACATTTTTTAGGAGAAGCATAATATCAGAACTGGGTTTTTTTTTGTTCCTGGGCTAACATCAGAATGAATGGCTAACTTAAGCTTCAATTCTTAGTATTCCTTTTTTTTTTGTAAAATATTTTCATTTCATTTCAAGTTGCCTTAGGTATCTGCAATGTCAGAACTTTGCATCGTGGAAAAAACTCTGTCGACTGGTTTGCATAACCCGAGTGTCAAAAAAAGGACCAAAAAAAGATAAAGTGAGGAAGTTCTTGGCTTGATGCGCCTCCTGACGCCAACCAACGGCTTTTTCTTTTGTGAAGTTCAAAAGTCGACCGCTCGGGGAATCGAACCCGGAACCTTTTGGTTATGGTGCAGTTGCACTGAGCATTACGCCACGGCTCCTTTAGACAAAGGATTAGAATAAAGATTTGAAATAATAAGTGTAAAATGAGCACTTTTGTCGCACGGTTCATTCAAAACATAAAAAATAGGCTACTTTGAATTCATCCATGGAAAAGGATATTGCAAGTCATCTAAATTGAGAAAAGGGTACGTTAGAGCTTAAAATATTGCTAACTAAGGAGCTGTCAGATATGATGAATGACATACGTTTCCTAGTAGAAAAAAATAGAAAACGTTAGCAAAATTAAAAGCTCTACACAAATGAAGTATTCTTCAAGAAGACTTTGAAATCCCAACAATACTACAGTAATACCAGAAAGAAACAAACGTTTATAAGAAGCAATGTAAAACAAGTAGACCTAGCTGGAGTGAACTAGGCTAGATTTAGATAGACATATCATATGAAGCAAAGATTGATAATGTAGAAAATAAAACGGAAAAATGAACTTGTCTACAAAACAATAGAGAAAGAAATGCAAAACGTGGAGCAAAATATGCAAGAGATCACAAATAAAGAAGAAAAACAACCTTTTACAAAAGAGAATCATGAAATAAATTAGCAGCAATATCAAATAAATTAATAATACTAAAAATTAGTGGCAAATAATAAATTGAAATGGACCATTATCTACCCACAAAAAGCAAAACTGTATAAATAAAAGAAAGAATACAATAAAAGAAAGAAGACATCTAAAAAAATTAAGGAAAGAAAACAAAATAAGAAGAAATATCTTATTGTGATTGTAAGATCATTTCATTGACCGACTTTTTTTTGCTTTTTTTTGGAAAAGTGGAGGGTGGAGGAGTTGGTTTTAAGGTCGTTTTTATCCCAGTAATTGAAGCTCAGGCGGTGCCTCTCAGGGAAACCTTGTTTTGACAATCAGGAATTCCGTGGCCGCGTGCTCTTCCTGACGCCAACCAGAGGCTTTTTCTTACGATAAGTTCCAAATTCTTTTCGCTAGCATAGGGAGAGGAACCCGGAACGTCTGGATACAGTGCAACTACACTAACCATCTGAGCACAGCTCCTCCATGTAAATGACTAACTGATCAGTTTATTTTAGACTGCCAAGCAAAGATATGGAATCTGTGAAAGAGGAGATGCAAGAATAATTATTTATGCATCATATCTATTTGATATGAAATCATAGGAAATCATTATCCTAATTTTTTTGTCTTTAACTTATCCAATGCATTGTTTTTTCTTCAATATTTTTGAGCCAAGCTTTCAAAAATAGTTTTTCAAGGATTCCTAAAATTAATCTCCTGGTAATACTTACCATCGTTAATTTTTCAACTATTGAAGGATATCTTAAATCTCTTTATTATATGTATACAAATATAAAAAATAATTAATCAAATATTTTAAACAACACAATAATTAAACCATTGTGTCAGTTTATTCCTTGTATTATTAATTTAATCTGAAAACAACAAAAATAGTTCGACAAAATGTGTCATAATCCACGACAATATTTATGTTACTAAGGCTTCCTCTTTATGCCAAAAAAACATTTTGCTGAATATTTAAATCACAGTCAACTTAAAGTACCACCTTATAAATAAGAGAAAGAAATCTCTCTAACAAATTAACAATAGATGACAACGGATTTAGAGTTGGATTAAAGATTTTATTGTGTATTTCAAGTGCATTATTTTTGTAGTTTAGCTGTACATATTGATTCTAAAAAGGAAAATCCTCCTGTCCACAACGTATTTGTGAAATTTAAATAAGCCCATTTGATGTCACTATGGCAAATTGATTTCTGACTCCAGAGAATATATTGTTAATCTTTGTAGTTTTTTTTATTTGAAAACTGAGAAGTTTAGGTTTTAAGTAGGTTAGCCTTGGACTGAATGGTCATTTACAACAGAATATTTACTCACTGGGAGAACTAGGGAACAAGTATTAGATTTCAGATATAAAACTCAATTTCTCTCATTTCAAATCCACAGATTGATTAGAAGACTACAGAGCTAGAACTTGTTGTGCTATCATAATCAATTTGTGGTTCTCAAATTATTTAGAGGACCTTAAAATTTTTACTAAAACTCGCACTCACTTCATGATTAACCTTGTACTCCTCGTCCTTAAAAAATTGGTGATCACAGATGTGATATTTAGTCCAATTGCTTCATCATAGATTAAAATCAGCTTCCAGAACAAAAAACATTTGCCGATTGAATGTACAAAAAACTCAGACTTGATCCTTTCACACGGCCAACAATTCACAGCTATGTTATTCTTTGGAAATGTATAATCAAACTAAGACGTCCTCCAGTTGGCAAAAAAAATCATTCTTAAGCCATCCGCTCCAAAGTATCTTTATTTCTTTCCAATGAATCAGTTAGCTACAAAAATCACCTCCCTTAATTACCATGTAAGCCTGCCCCAAAGCCATTAAAGTTTTACTATATAAGCGTTCTGTAGTGTGTAATCCTGTTCCAACCCTATGTATGAAATTGAACTGTTATACTTTCTTTTAATTAAAATTTAATATTTATGAAGTGACAATAATTACACTGGCCTGCAAAATTTTAAAGGTCAAGCATGTGATGGCTGATTCTAGCGTAGATTGCTATGCAAAAGCCAAAAACCATACTTTTGTCCGATTAATTCAAGTTGTTAAGATATCAGGTTGTAAAAGAATTGTTTTTAACGACATTTAGTGCTATTTAATACCTTTAATTTTGGATCTAGTACTTCACAAAAAGCTTGCATTTTATCCAACAAACTTCAGAAAATAAAAATTATACATTCTATAAAAGCTAATCATGGATGAAGGGCCTTTTTGTGATGTTATCCTGTGCTGAGTAGCTACCACGTTTCGTTTCAAACACCAACAGTGGTCCGCAAGAAGGTTCACACCCATACAGTTTTGGTAGCATTCTTCCATGACATAAAGGTCCTGGTGGAAATGCTCTCTCTGTTCCTCACTTGAGTCTTCATAGTTCTAAGGGAAATAGACAAAAAGGGACCGTAGGAAGTACGTTTTGACTGCCATGTGAGCATTTTGACTGACATGTGAGAAATATTTGAAAGTTCTTCAGGAGTTGGTCGACTTTCTTCTCGTATTCTACACTCTGGTTGTTTCTGAGAAATTTGGTAATTACTGACTTAAGCGATAGCCAAGCAGACAGTTCAGCTGCACTCAGCGCATCATCGACATTGAGTCATTCATGAGTTCCAGTATCTGAGGCCCTTATAAATTTCAGGCATAAGCTTTTCAGAGATTATCCGAGAAAACGTCCCTAAGATTGGTCCAGCTACAGCCCTGTTTTTCTTAAAATGAGTACTGTTCAAGGGTCAAGACGTACACTAATCATACCTATCTTGACTTGACCAAAGAAAATGGATGGTATTTTTGGGATTCAGCGCACCAAAAAATACACAAATCAGTTGAAAAACCTTCGACATTTGAAGAAAGGTTTTGAAACGCAGGCCAGTGTATTTAAGTTTCGTAACGTAGTAGACAATAATATTATGTAAATACTTTTTCCAGATTAGAAATCCAATAGTGTGATATGGTCGAAACCAAGAGCACACCAATCAGTTAATTGTCCAGTGTTTATAGTTCTTTCTTTTTTTGCCACAGAAGCCACAGAGCCACAGAGCTACAGAGAATGCTTCTTCTTATATGACTTGCTAGTAAGTTTTCTGAAGTTAAGAAAATTCAAGATTAAATAGTTGTCTTAAAACAAACCTATACCTGATGTTTCAAAGCAACTAAGTGAGAAAGTAGAAGATTTGTGGAGTAAATTCTCTTTTTCAACAATCCAACAAGCAACTACAATTAATATAATTGTGAACTACCATGAAAAGTATAGAGTTATTTTCAAATCTTATAAAGGAAGACAGAATGATGCTGGGTGCATGAAAAAAGTAGAGACAAGACAAGAGACAAGAGCTCTGAAGACTTAGATTGACAAAGCTTCTTGTCACTGTGTTAGGTTTTGGCAGAATAAATGTGATAAAAATAAAAAGGGTTTATATCTAAAAGAAAAATTCCTTTAGGATGAAAGAAATGAGAAGCAATTGATTATTAGTGTATGATATGGTAAGACATAACTGAATGATGAGAGTTTATAGATGGATGGCAATACTGGATAAAATTTTAGTACTCTAGAAAGTAAAGATGAAAATATGGTGCACATGATTTGAAGTTGACGGTAGTGAAAAGATAAAAGTGAGCAGGTAGATAAACATCAAAAAAGGCTTTCTACAAGCAGAAGGTTACTCAGCAGTGGGGTTTTGTCTGACAGGGGCACTAATCGCCATGTTTTTAGAGGAGAAGTGAAGAAAAAAAGAAGTGGAGAAAAAAGAAATAGAAGAAAAAAGAAAGTATCAGAGAGACTAAAGAAGGCTTAACATTTGACAATCAACATTAAAGAGCTATTGTGTATCGAAAGTTCTTCTGATGAAGCAGATAATAATGCAGAGTCACATTCTATTAGTGCAAAGAATGAAAATATACAGTCAAATGAAGTAGAACTCTAACTAGAAACTGTAAATAATAAATAAAATTTTAAGAATTTCAAGCCAAAACAAACGCGTAGCGTAGTTACTTGTCAAATTTAGCATGGAAAGCTGCCGGATATAATGGTTTTGATAGAGTAGTAACGGCATTAGGTATAGCTGTACTTCAAGAGTTTGGACTAGCTAGTAATAAAAACATGACTAATGTAATAGATCAAAGCAACGTAAGAAACGAATCCCAATAATACAGAAAAGACTTCAATCTGGGCCTCTTTGGTTCCACATGAAAATTAAATCATCTTGTTTTAATTGCCCAAAACACTTTTGTTACCTCATGGCAGTATTTATATCTAGGAATGAAGAAAGTAGGAAATACTGACTTTCAGAGAAATAGCTACTTTGAACATTCTGAGAACATTCATATGACAATGTTATGTGATAGTAAGAAACCCATCCGTGATTTAGTCTTTAGAAGATCATTGCAGGTAGGGCAGGCAGACATGACTCTTCTGTCAGACAATTCAAAGTAGTCTCATATAGATATAAAGCAGCTGATTGCACTGAAATAATTTACTGGCTATCAATCACACAAACAGTGCAACCTCTCACAAAACATATTACAGATATGGAACTTCAGACCTTCATTAAAGATAATGATAATATTACTGGCATTCATTTCCCACATTATCCTTGCCATACCTAGGGTGTTAAAAGATGCATTGTATTGTTGCAAGGGCTTAAGAAACTGTGTTTAGGCAAAAGATTCTAGGGATGGCATGATTAAAAGTAAGGTTGCATCACATGCCTTAATAAAGTGTTTTTATACAAAATATCAGTAAACTTCAAAAATAACTAAAACAGAACTCATAAAGAAGAATAGATAATATGGGATAGGATAGAACTCAAAGTGTGACTACCTCCTCGTGGTGAATTCTGGGCAGCTTGATTTTTGTGAGTAAGCTAGTGAAAACTCACTGTAGTATTTTTTATAATACACTACAAATATCTTGAAACTATATAACTCCATGTTTAGCTAGCCACTGAAAGATTAAGCAAATTAATTTTGTTAAAAGAAATTTAGGAAAAATTGTTGTATTAACTTAAATTCTAGTATGTTGTTTCATCTTTTAGTTAACAACTTTCTATTACTTAAGAAAATTTGATTTCAAAAATTGTTATTTCTCACCCTGTTTTAACTCAACTCTAGTGGATATAATAAACTTTAAAAGCCCCAAGTAGGTGCAACAAGTAGGTAGTTAGTTTATATCAACTTTGTGTAAAAAATAAAAAAGTTTTCGTACACCATGTCCAAACTGATCTCGATTAGAAATTTCAGTGGCAATTAAGAATAGTAGCATATCTCTTCTTCTAGTGTCTTGGCATCAAATACCGCAGACGAATAAAGGTGGTGCTCTCTCTCTCCTTCTCTCTCTCTCTCTCTCTCTCTCTCTCTCTCTCTCTCTCCACCTTTTCCTATTTCTTGCAACCTTACCCAACTGTTTTTCATCTTCAACTCTTAATCTCTTTATCATCCAATTTAACATTTTCAATCTTTGTCTTCCTCTTCCCCTTTTCTCTGCCATGTCAGCCTCCAAGATATTTCTCTCTATCCCTCCTTCTCTTCTCAATTCATAACATATAACATATATTCCATTTAATTTGTCTCAACAGCAGGAATCTTCATGAAATATCTTTTCAACAAAGGAGTAAGAAATCAATAGAAAAATGTCTTTAGAGAAAGACGTATTGACAAAAGTCATTTACGTAGTATGTTGTTGAATGGAGCTAAATGTAAACTACTGCTAAGTATAGGGAGATGAGTGTCTGTTAGGCGATGGAAAAAATGATGTTGACGACGATAACAAAGATTATAAAGACGACAGTTAGGTAAGGAACCATGAAGAAGAGCTTCCTTCACCAACGTTTTGACAATGTACTATTATCCTGGGTGAAAACAAACAAAATAATCTTTGTAACTACAGGGAGTATTTTCTGCATGTTAAGCTGATTTAAATACCGGCAATTCAAAGTTGTCTTATAAAGATTTAATGCCACTTATTGGATGGCAACAGAACAAGAAATTGTTTTTTATTTGTGACAGTAAAATAATATTAACTTAATGCTTTGAAATATAATCAAAAGAATATCAGATTGAAAGCTGGAGAACACTGTCATTAAGTTGACCAGAAGAGACTTAAATATCCTATTGAAAGATTTAAATAATACAATTGCATTCAAAAATAGAATTTGCGAACGAATAGATTATTAGATGTAATTAAAAAGGTAGACTATATAGTTACCTAGAAATTTAACTAATAAAATGACTGAGATATGGATACAAATGCCACAGAAGAATCAAATGATCACAATGACAAAGTGAAAATTGATGACAATGTGTCAAAATAACCACAAAGCCATGACACGTAAGAACATTGCTTTTGTAGGATTTTTTTGTAAAACCTGCATACAACTAAAACAAAAGTTTAAGTGACCGATCAAAACAGGAGAATAGCTGATGTTCAAATGGCAGCTAAGACCTATAGCATTGGAAAAATGACAATTTTAAAATTGTCATGTTGTGTCAAACGTTGGTGAAGGAAACAATTAAATGACAACTATTATCAGAAAAAGGTAAAAATATGTCAGATGTAATCGACATGCTTCCTTTTACATGTTCATCATCATCAGGTTCCATCCTGGTCAAGGCGTGGATGGTTCATGTTGTAAGATTTTGTGCAGTTCCTACAAAATTTTGTTATTTCAATCCAGAACATTCTATCAGTAATATCATTGGCAATATCAGTAACTCATGATGTTTTAGGCGGTCCTTTAATGCGTTTTCCATTAATTGTGACATCCAATAGAGAACATTGGTATCTCTGTAGGTTATATGGCCAAAATATGCCAATTTTCTCTTTTTGATATCATTTTCTGTGGCTGTTATCATGTGTAGCCTCTTCATCATTTCAATAATAGAGACTTATTCTATTCATGGTACCCTTAAGCTTCTTTTGTAGCAACATATTTCTAATGCTTCCAAATTGTAATGATAAAGAGGCTACATATGATGCTTCTGACAAAGTATATAATACCCAATCATGCATAACAGTAGATATTGTATTTATTTGTTTACTTTATTTCTTTATTTTATTTATTTCTTTCATTTATTTATTTGTTTATTATTTCATTTATTTATTTCATTTATTTATTTGTTTATTATTTCATTTATTTATTATTTATTTTTATTTATTTAATTATATTTTAGTTACCTTTTTCTAATTGGTAGCCTGATTCTCTATTATCTTTATACTCATTTATTAATTTTCGTAAAAGCTTTTCTAAAAATTCCAACACTACTTCGTGTCTCAATGTCATATTTGCAATCCTATACGATTAGTTGTCTTAGAAATTGGGANTATTTGTTTACTTTATTTCTTTAAGATATTGTATTTATTTATTTACTTTATTTCTTTATTTTATTTATTTCTTTCATTTATTTATTTGTTTATTATTTCATTTATTTATTATTTATTTTTATTTATTTAATTATATTTTAGTTACCTTTTTCTAATTGGTAGCCTGATTCTCTATTATCTTTATACTCATTTATTAATTTTCGTAAAAGCTTTTCTAAAAATTCCAACACTACTTCGTGTCTCAATGTCATATTTGCAATCCTATACGATTAGTTGTCTTAGAAATTGGGATTTGTTTAATTGTTCAATTACATTAAAAATTTAAAACTTTTATAAAAATGTAGTTGCCAATATGATACTGTGAATTGTTGTATACGAACAAATTGTTTTCTTTAGTTAAACTAGAACTAAAAACGTACCAAGTAACAACCATAAATTAATTCATTAGTAAACATCCAAAATGTCTAGCAAATCTACTAACTTGTTTGTCATTTTTAGTTCTACTGTGTCCCATTGTCTTTTATAAAATAAATTTAAAAACAAAACAGTAAAATTAAATAATTGTTGTTGTTTTTACCAATGAAAGACGTTTTGGCTACATAAAAGTACAATTTTTGCTGTCTAATTCCATTTTTAATTGTTTAACGTAAAGTAGTATTCCATAATGTGACTTTCCTTTTCCTGGCTCTGGGAAGCTATTAACCTATTTTCATTAATACTTTTTTTACTATATTCAACGTTGTCTAAATATAACTGTATTTTATTTCCTAAATGTTACAGAAATTGATTATATTTATTAGGTTATAATTTTTTATATCAAAAAATATTTTAAAGAGCACTGGTTTTTTTCCCTTATTAAACTAACCATCTACAGGAGGGTCTTTCATAAACCCTTATTATGATTTGTTAACACTTTTAAAGTCAAACTCAGATGACGTCAAAATTCATTGGAGTTTCCTAAAATCCCCTACACATTTTAGTAAACAACTTAGTAAAATTATAAAGTCACAGACCTATCTAACCTATCTAAATGTTGGGAGATATAATTGAGAAAATTTTCTTATTGAAAAAAACACTTCAAATATGAGAAGAACACTGAATCCTTTTCCTTGTTTACCATACTGAAACTTAACGAATAATGAATTGTTTTCTTTAATCTTGGATATTCAATCAAATCACAACTGGTTTTCGGTAAATAAATAAAAGTAAATAAGAATTTATAAACTTTACATTTATATCAAGTTATAATTTATTTACCTTTTTTAATTAATTTATTTTTATATTTTCCTCATAGGGTGGATCTTGAACTAAAATAACATATTTTTTTTATATATATTACAATATTCAGTCCAATCGTTTGGAGGAGGATAATGAAATTATGTGGTCTCGTCACTGGTGATGAGGTTTTCGTCAAAAAAAAATGATGAAGAGACATTTAATAAACTGACTGATCTCATAAAGTATAATGGAGACCCTTGTGCTGCTCCTTAATGAAAGAAGTCTTCATTGAAGTTCATGACAGTGACCATCACAAATTCAACGACAATAATGCTATGACCATCAAGAATCCAACGACAATGATGCTATGACCCCTAAAAAATTTAATGACAATAATGCTATGACCGTCAAAATTTCAATGACAATAATGCTATGATCGTCAAAATTTCAATGACAATAATGCTATGACCGTCAAAATTTCAATGACAATGATGCTATGGCAGTCAAAAATGCAATGACAATGATGCTATGACAATAAAAAATTCAATGACAATGATGCTATTACCGTCACGAATTTAATGACAATGGTGCTATGACAATCAAAAGTTCAATGACAATGATGCTATGGCAGTCAAAAATTCAATTACAATGATGCTATGACAGAAAAAAATGCAATGACAATGTTGCTATGACAATCAAAAATTTAATAACAATGCTATGACAATCAAAAATTCATCGATTATGATGCTATGGTAGTCAAACATTCAACGACAATGATGCTATGGCAGTCAAAAATTTTACCTTTGGAAAGAGAAAAGTCATCTTTACCAGCTACTTGTTTTTATTTGCCTTAGAAACTCAACCTTCTTTGTTTATTCTGCACATAAATTGTTGAAGTGAAATTTTCAGAAGCATTTTCGCAGAATGTCTGCACAAAAAGTTAAAATCAGTTGAATCTTATCTAAATGAACAAGACTAAACTACTACATGTTTTTATATTTTAGCTGCAGCAGTGACTAGATGGAGAAAAGAAAACTTTTATCGCCAATTTGACCTTAAACACAAACTCTCAGCTTGCAACTTTCTATAAACCCTTATTGTCGTTTGACATGCATGTCTTCTGGAAAGGAATTAATCCTGGTAAAGTAACACTAACTTTTTTACAAGGAAGATGTCTGCTCTGATGTTTTGAAATCAGAGCAAGTAAAGTATAACTTTTTAAACCTGAAATTTTACATTTTGGCTATAGTTATCATTTCAGTCTACAACTAAACGATAATTGCAGGTCTTTTTATCTCTATTTTTAATTACATGGCCATCATAGTTCACAATACAGCAGTAAATGTAGATACAGACGTTTAAAAATTTGCCCTTAATTATTATGTTCGTAAATTAATTAACTTCCTTTCGCTAGTTAAATGCTGAAAATAATGTAAGTTAATCTATAATGATAATGTGTGAATGTTGCAAATTGGTAGCTTATTTTCAGTTCGTAAGATCGCACAAAGGTACCTCGTGTAGAATTAAGGGGTATATATAAAGAGGTCTTTTAAAGTTTGGCACGTATAACTGCATAATATACTTTTGTATGTAAATGAACAAGAGCAAGAAAAGAATAAAGTTAAGGTATGCAGAAATACATTTTCACAAAGGTTTTGTCAACTGGGAAATTATTTGTTACTCTGATAGAGTTTTCATTCCAAAATTTAAAACAGGCGGTATTCAACAGGAAAAAGAATAAAATATATATAACGAACATTTAGCTATTGTTCCGTCTTCATCACGTTAAATTCTTAGACGTTGAACCAAGGTCTCTCTTTGATTCTTTCACTTACACTTTCAGCTGTATATTTCCAGCTTATAACTTTATCTCATTTTTATTAATAACTGGATATTTAAAGCTCGGTATTTATAATTGGGGTCTAATTTTAAGAGGCATTAGTCAGTCACAAGCTACTGTAACAGAGAATATTCCAGCAGTTTCTTTGCATTTTAAACAGAATTATCTCTCTCTCTATCTTCCTCGTATCTAACCAAGTCCGTTTTCTTAATTCGACCTATTTATTGCTGCATGCTGCAAAAAGTTGTTAGGTTAATCCGGAATGAAACACAATTTAACCTTCCATTTCCCAAACATCTTCATGATTACACAAGTTTTCAGTCAAGTATGGACAGGGGTTAAACAACACAATTTCTTTATTTATCCGTAATTTTGAAGTTGCTTATAATTAGCGATTCTTTAATTGTGGCTTAGTTAGTCTATCTGTCAAGACAAAAAAGTAAAGATCACCATTGCTGAGATTAAGTAAAAATTACTCAGATACCATGGTATATTTTTACGTTTTTTACATAAACTCTTCTTGAGTACAATATGAATTTTCTATTCAAATGCACACAAATCAATTGGTATTCACGATAAAAACTTTATTAATATTTATTGATAAGCATTACAGACTAAACATACAACAACTAATATTGGCAAAATATTTTAAAGTTCTTTTTACCCTAAGGGTATTGTTTCATTATTCCATCTTCTTCTCCTATGCCTTCTTCACGGCTGTTTTGTACTCCTTTCCTTTCATCCTTCATATTCTTGTCGCACAGCACATTTGAAAGCTTTCTCCAGGAGTTTAATCCGCATTGGATCCGATGGTTTATCTTCACGTCGAGCTCACCATCTTCTTCATTTCTTTTTATCCTCTCACTACTTCCATGCGCCTTATGTTCTCTGTTTGCTTTTCATTTGGCATTCCTTCTCCACCTGGTAGTCTCGGGGTTTTTTCATTTAAAAAGGCCTTCAAAATAATGCTTCCATCTTCTCTTGATATTTTCATCATTGTACAATACATTCCCATATTCACCTTTCATATGTCTTATGTGTGTCTGGTCTTTTGTTTTTCTCTCTCTTGATTTTGCAATTCTATAGATCCAGATGCTATAGATCTAGCTTTTCATACATTTCTTCTCTTGCTTCTGCTTTACCAGTGGCCACCACTTTTCTTGCAACTTCATTTGTCGCTGTCTTCCTTTATTGACATGATTTCTTTATTTCTAATACTCTTTTTTAGTTTGTTTCTTCTCCTTAATAACTTCTGCTACTTCTTCATTCCACCACCATGTCTCTTTATCATCAAGAGGGCCTTTGCCCAATGTTTTTCCAAATACTTCTTCTACTATTCTTAATAGTGTGAGTTGTACTGCCACCATTCTTCTACCTCGTCTTTGAAGTCGATATCACCTAATACTCTTTGACAGAAGGTATCTCTCAGTTCTGCATCCTTCATTTTTCACCACTTAGTCTTCGGTAGTGATCTTTTCTCATTATTTCTTGATTTCTTGATGTTTATCTCTCCAACAACTGGATAATGCTGTTTTTCTACTCCTTCTCTTTTGATGACTTTGCACTTCTTAACTTCGCTTATTTTATCTCTTCTGTACAAAATATAATCAAGTTGGGTTTCATTACCTCTGCTAACATATGTTAAGTAACCTCTCTTGCAATAAAACGAATTCAATATTGCCATATCATATGCAACTTCAAAGTCAATAAGTTTTTCTCCTTCGTTATTAATCGTTCCTTTACCATGTTCACCATGAAATCTCTCCATTTCTCTGTTATTTGATCCTATATGTCCGTTAAAATCACCGGGTACTGCTACTCTCTCATCGTCAGGTATATCAGAAACCAAACCATCTAGGTCTTGCCAAAACGTAACCTTTTCTTCTTCATCGCAGCCAACTTGCGGCGCATAAATAATGACTATATTTGAAAATCATTTCTCGCGTAGGCTATACTTAATGCCACTTTATTCCTCTTGGGCTAGCCACAACCAGTAGCCAAAGGCCAAGAGGTTTCTTTCCCCTTAAATTTGTAAATCTTTTCTAAGATTCCTAGCTCTTCCTAATAAGGCTGTCTTTTGTACTATACTAATGTCTAACTCAGTATATATCATGTCAGTCCATCTCTTGAAATTTTTGCTTACAAACCTTAAAGCTTCAACAATTGGTACAACACGAGCATTCTTCAGTTTTTAGATTTTGATATTTTTCAATCGTTTCCTGTTCCTTTTTATCTACCCTACAATCTCCTGGTACAGCAACATCAATAATGATACAACATTTGCTTTTCTTATTAACCACAATTGTATCAGGTCTTCTGACATCAATAACATTATCACACTATATGTTAATATCCCAAACCATCATTTTCAACTACTCCCTCAGGGTAGTGGTCATACCACTTGCCCTTCCTTTCAAGATCATTCTTCTCACATAATTTCCAATGTATTAGTTTAGCAATGTTATCATGTCGATTATTAAACCGAATTGTATACTTTTCGACCTCAGGCTTGTCTCTCCCTGAGGGATGCATCCCTTGTTGACCCGTGCCAACAGATGAGGCAATATTATTTACTTATTGTTTTCATAACATATCTCCATACATTATTAAGATTATTGTTATCATTATTATGTATTTTACTTTCTACGTAGTTTATTACATCTTTTAGAGCCGGGTCCAGGCAATGGTCTTAAGGCGCTAGAGGGTAGCTGTTGCTTTCTACTTTATTGATAGTTCTCTCCGGTAGTATGTGTGCAGTTCGAAGGAGAGCTATCTTCTGGATTTCTTAGATTTATTATTATTATTATTATTATTATTATTAGTAGTAGTAGTAGTAGTAGTAGTAGTAGTAGTCGTAGTAGTAGTAGTAGTAATCTTAATATTCATACAAGATAAAACATTTCAATGCTACTTGCATTGCTATTAATATGTGTCCTGTTGAAAGGTTTTAATATTTAATTTCTATCCAAAAAAATATTTTTGTTTGCGATCTTTCTTTCAACAGCATTCTATAATTTCCATTATTTGAACAAATGATTTTCAAGCTTTTGTAAAGAAATTCAAAAATTGAATTGGTGTATACTAAAGATTTATCAGCCTAAGGGTTTCTCTGTATATTGTGTTTGAAAAGCGATAAAGAATAAAAATCAAACTGCATGCTTGGATTACAGTAGCTCTGATTTTTTTAAGAGCCGCCGAAAAAGTATCAGTCCGTCTTGTTCTTACTTATTGAATCATCAGTGCTTGTTTGAGTAATTTCCAAACAAGAGTTGAATATGTCAAGTATATTCTTAATGTTGAAAAGTTTAGAGTAAGATATTGCAAAAAAAATGGGTTTTTTTATTTTGTAACAATTGATTAAATAGTTCAGGTAAATAGTTCAGGAAAATAAGAAATTCTGAATCAATTAAATTAAATCTGAATCCTTAAGTCCCCTTTTCCAACCAAATGCTTCCGGTATGGAAATAGTATCTCGTCATTTTCATAAATCATTAATAAATAACATTCAGTTCAGCTTTTTGTTTCAAAATTGATGTTTATAGCTCATTTGTGAAGATGTCATATTGTTTTCCCCTTACTATTCTTTTCTTTGTTATTTGAATTAATTAAAGCAGACTTTATTGTGCCATAGGAAAAAATGTACATAAATTAGATTAAAATTATTATTGAAAGGATGGGTGATGTAATATTTTGCATGCTGGGATTCAATAAAAACAAGATTGAATCGAGGGTGGACCAAAATAGTTCCTGTTTGTTATTTGTCCGCACCTGACATCTGTGTTTTGCTGTTTGTTGCGAAGGAGAATTCTATAAATTGACATCGAGTATATATGGCTTCTCGGCCTTTTGGCTAAGATCAAGTGTAAAGCTCTCGCTCCTTGGTCGGGGTTCGGCAAATAGGGTCCAACCATGCAGGACAGGTGGTCTCGAGATGCTTGAACACTGGCTGAAGACCAACCCAAGAGGAACGGCCATCAAACGGAGGGTCCTAGAGGGGTGATCTGTATGTTTTACATTTTATATTGTCTTGCGTGATTTCTATCCCAGTTTTTCTTGATCTGTTGCTCCCTTTCAGGTCTCTCATAATGAGGATCTGTGAAAGACAAAAAATGGATCCACTGTTTACCAGGGGTACCATCAATAAAAGATCCAGTATATGAGATATAGGTTGATTGCTTAATGTTCACATTATTGTTATCTATTGCATGATATGTTTAAAATTGGCATCAAATATATCCTAAGAATATTCATCATGCGGTGCGAATAAACACAAAATGCCAGTGTCTTTTGGGCTATATTTTATAACTTTAAGCAAGGCTTTAAATCTACTTTGTAACAGAGGACAACTCATCTTATTTGATTTTTTCTTCTTTGTACTTATACATTTTCTTACTTTTTTTATTTCTTCCCCTTCCAATTCTATTTCGGAAACCACGTAGTTTATCAGTAGAGTGTCACTTCTAAGGGAGAGACAAATTTGGCCTAGTACTTCCAAGGACATAGCTAGAGTCGCATATTTCTTGCATGGATATATTTTAATCCAACCAGCCAGCCACTGCTACAGTTGAAAACTGTGGAAAGATTCAAACAAATATCACATAACTATTTGAAATTTCTTTCAAATTTTGGAAATGATTGAAAACTTTCGGACCACCTTGTTTTTCTTAAAGTCATTTCCAGTGACATCCAACTTAAAACGCCAAATAGGAATTATCATCATGTATAATTAAAAGCTCCAAAAGGTATTGTAGCTGTAAGAAATATGCATCTTCATGGAGATGAGGATAAAATTGTTTGAAAAAACCCAGAATGGTCTAATGAATTATGCCATGTCAAAACAAAGTCAAACTTGGTCAAGTACAATATATAGAACCAAACCGATCTAGAAAATTCTCTCTAACATGTAAATTTTTTTAATGTATTAAACTATATATCGTCACAGTACGTCTTTTAAGATTAAAAATGTGTGATTAAAAAAATCCTTTTTGCCTCAATAAACAATTATTTCATCATCCATGTGCCACATATGCCAATGAAAAAATATCCAACTTAAAATATTCTCTATTTAACAAGTACTAAAATGTTTCAAAAGAGAATGTACAAAATTGTTTTTTAGTCGCTAGACAAAATTTGCACAGTTCAAAAATTCCATTTTGCTAACTAGCTGTAATGTTTAAAAATAACTTCCTTATCAGTAACAGAAAAAGACCTAATATCTTAATTATAAGAAGTCTTAAAACCTCTACATGTTGAGCTTCCTACGCTAAGAGATAAATTGGAACTTCAAGGAATTAAGCTTGTTACTATATGTATGATATACTGGGGGTTTTCCTCAATGGGTGGCACAAATAATTTGTTTAAGCAATAAGTGCTTAACTACATTTATATTATCTGGGGTGTATTTAAAGTTAACTGTTCTTAGCATTTTCGAAACTCTTGTCGCTAGAATTTTTTATAAGATAAAAGGAAATGAAAATGTTTTTTCCTCTGTATTGTGATACTGCCCGTGAGTATCGTATAAATTTGTAGAAAGCAATAGAACTATTTTCATTACTAAATTCAAAACACAAGTTCACTGAAGAAAACAGCTTTTGGGAGACCAAATAGAGTACAAATATATTGGCTTTAAAAACTTGAATGGAGAAAAAGACTATTCTGTTTAGACTAAATTCTGAATAAAATATATTTAAAAAGTTGTTGATAGTAAAAGAGTGCAGATGAGAAAAAACTGCGCGCGATTGATCAACAGATGACATGAATATATTAGAACAGTGAGAAAAATATTTTAAAAGTTGTTGATAATAAAGTCCTGCATAGGACTAAAAAAAGCGTGGGATAAGCCAAAAGATTACATGAATAGACAAGAACAGTAAGAAATACTTATCATGTCATTAGTGGTAAGCTTTTCTGAGCTACATTTCCAGAGATACTTCTCCCATAGTCAGAGCAGTATCTCTAAAAACATAGCTGAGAAAAAGCTTACGACTCACGACATGACAAATACACGAATGGCTTCCACTGAGTACATAAACTCAAAAATTTTCAGTAAGAAATATACTTATAAAGTTCTTGATAGCAAAGTGCTGCAAAGGACAAAAAAGCGTGGGAAAGACCAAAAGATGAGTAGTCTGTCACTTTTAACGGATAAACTAAAATTAAGTAGTCTGTCACTTCTAACGGAAAAACTAAAATTAAGTAGTCTGTCACTTCTAACGGAGAAACTAAAAATAAGTAGTATATCACTCATAAAGGCGAAAGTAAAATTAAGTAGTCTGTCACTTCTACCGGAGAAACTAAAATTAAGTGGTCTGTCACTTCTAACAGAGAAACTAAAATTAAGTAGTCTGTTACTTCTAATGGAGAAACTAAAAATAAGTAGTATATCACTCATAAAGGCGAAACTAAAATTAAGTAGTCTGTCACTTCTA
>RDPX01000114.1:279002-306881 GCA_003991215.1 Morbakka virulenta | reverse complement strand
ATAACCGTGAAACCAGTAAGACGAATTTATTCCGGAGTCCTGGTTAGACATTGCTTAGACATTGTTCTTTAAAGTATTTAAAGGACATTGAAACTTTATACTGTTAGTAAAGACATTCTATTGAGATTGATAGAAATACCTCTATTTTCTTTATGGTGTGATACTAATATTATTTCCTACAAACACACAATCGATTGCATATATCCTACTGATTGAAAGTGTATTCCAATTAGTAGTAAATTAATGCTCTTGCTTAGGATAGACTGTCAACTAAAATTGAAAGGTCTGAAGTCGGAGGTGTTCTGAAAGGTTTCTATTATTGTTTTTACTCTACGTTACAAAATAATTGGGAAAGAACAGACTTCTACAGACTAAAAATCGTCGTACAAAAGAGAAGTATCAAAGATGTTGACCACAGACCACAAATGTGCTAATATATGTGTAAGATGTAATACTCGTTTGTCTCAAGGTATTACAGGATCCACAAAGAAAAATATGTCAACATCTAAAAGAACCTTTCAAAAGCAGAAAAAACCAACACTTTTTAGTTTTCTTGAGTTTTATTTGGCAAATTCGTGTAAAAGTTTCTTAGTATATCACGATCAAACCAGTTTATAGGACGTACTTATTTATAATAAGCAGATACTAACATTTGTATTTTTTTAACCAGTCCAGCTGATTCTTCTGTTTTTTCTTATTGAGTGAGCAAGCATGATTTTGAAATCCCTAAATATTAGTTAAGAATGTGCTTTAGTCTTGTCTTGGGTATGGTGTAGAACTACATCAAATAGGCATCAGAAGAATAGATACTTATGATCGGAAAAAAATCGGAATGTCATTTTAAAATATATTTATTCTAATTGAATCATCGGGTTAAAACTGCTGGAATCAGGCTGGTGGATCAAGGAGTAGGAAATATCGATGTTTTTTGGTATTTCTTTAATCAACTCCTTTCGAAACTTGAACAAAAGCTTAAAATTGAGTAACAGTTTTTTCTGTTTATAAATTTTGAAAGCAAAGAAAATATACATAATAAAGGAGCCACTGCTGTAATTATCTCTCCATTTAAACCATTCAATTATAAAACAATATCACGTACGATAAGATAAAGTATGTCCTAATAGGGCTTTAATACACTTATGGGTTGTACATTTGTAATCAATTCAACCTTTCTACTTTCTAAAACTCTCGGATGTAACAAAGAACAAGAACGCTACTAAAAATAGATCTTTGACCAACACCACCGAAATACAATGAAGATGCAAAAATGCATCATGATACAAGCGCTAATCAAAAGTGCAAGGGATTACCTTAAGATATAAATCATTCATATCCTGTAGTTTAAAAATAATTTTATCGAAGGAGAATTAACAACGACTGCGGTTTTTAGATACGTTAGTAGACTGAATAGAAGGAAGAGGATTGGAGGTGTGATTATTGAAAATTGAAGTACTACTACTCTATATCTTTCAAGCAAATTCATGATTCAATAAACAATTCTGAAAAAAGTTGAGTATTTTGAATGAAGACGTTTATAGGTCTATTTTAGTACCATACCTTTCAGCAAAAAGCAAGTAGTCTACATACCTGGACCTCTCCTGATAAAAATGTAAAATATAAAATTAATTTTTGTATTCTGAATTAAAATAAAGAATTGACATTCAATGAAAGAAATAATAAGAACTTAATGGGAACTTAAATCAAGAACTTTGCACAAGAGTTTTGTGCATTGCATGTTGCTTAAGCTAAATAACAACTATTCCAACAAAACAAAACTATGTTACTTCATGTAACTTGAACGGAACAAACAATTTTTTAAAGTACAGCTTTATTATTCTACACTGTTTGAAAACAGATTTGATAAAATATTGCTGGCACTTAAAAGATGCATTCATTTGTATCAGTATCAGAAACAGAATTAAGAGTGCTTGAATGTTGCAATAGTGTTTCTAATGTCATTGTATCAGCAGTAAAAATTCGAGTTCAGGAACTAGTTTTTCGCAAAATTCAAGTAGGTGTGGAGCAGTGGAGTACAGCAAAGAGTGATGGATTGCATTTGTTGATCAACTGTCTACGGAGAGATATCAGGTCTCTGTAGTTTTTCTGCATCTAGAGCCAGCTTATGTCTGATTAGACCCTTAGCTAATTGCCTTAATGGTGCCCTTTATNTTAGACATTGTTCTTTAAAGTATTTAAAGGACATTGAAACTTTATACTGTTAGTAAAGACATTCTATTGAGATTGATAGAAATACCTCTATTTTCTTTATGGTGTGATACTAATATTATTTCCTACAAACACACAATCGATTGCATATATCCTACTGATTGAAAGTGTATTCCAATTAGTAGTAAATTAATGCTCTTGCTTAGGATAGACTGTCAACTAAAATTGAAAGGTCTGAAGTCGGAGGTGTTCTGAAAGGTTTCTATTATTGTTTTTACTCTACGTTACAAAATAATTGGGAAAGAACAGACTTCTACAGACTAAAAATCGTCGTACAAAAGAGAAGTATCAAAGATGTTGACCACAGACCACAAATGTGCTAATATATGTGTAAGATGTAATACTCGTTTGTCTCAAGGTATTAGAGGATCCACAAAGAAAAATATGTCAACATCTAAAAGAACCTTTCAAAAGCAGAAAAAACCAACACTTTTTAGTTTTCTTGAGTTTTATTTGGCAAATTCGTGTAAAAGTTTCTTAGTATATCACGATCAAACCAGTTTATAGGACGTACTTATTTATAATAAGCAGATACTAACATTTGTATTTTTTTAACCAGTCCAGCTGATTCTTCTGTTTTTTCTTATTGAGTGAGCAAGCATGATTTTGAAATCCCTAAATATTAGTTAAGAATGTGCTTTAGTCTTGTCTTGGGTATGGTGTAGAACTACATCAAATAGGCATCAGAAGAATAGATACTTATGATCGGAAAAAAATCGGAATGTTATATGTCAGTGACGAATTGTTGCCGTTTTCAGTGTTTTTATTTTTGTGGGACTCTCTTGTAGGGACCCTAAATTATAGTTTATTTAGCTTATACATAAATTCGTCACTATCTTCATTTACATGCCCCTAGACCTTCCTTTGTATATCTAGAGCCAAAATACACCTTTGTTGGTGATGTCAGTGATATAATAACATCAACAGGCCCTTTAACTGCTACAGGTTCTACACAACTCATTGGATAAAAGTTAAATGAAAAAAGACTTAAATGAAATTGTTGTAACAAAACTTTATTAACAAACATAGCCACCAGTAAGTTAAAAAATAACAGTTGTTAAGAATTACAGTTTTATCACATTTTTATTTTCGTGTAGGAAATTAATTTCTTTCTTATGGTCAATGAAGTTGGAAAAATTTGTGAAAAGCATAGCAGAATTTGAAAAAGACCTATGGTTATAGCATTCTCATATTTTTTATTTCTCCTTTAATGACCAATTAAAAAGTAATTAATTAGAAACTCCATTTCAGGGAATTAATTTGTGTCTTTTTGTTAAGAAAGGTAAAAAACTTTGAAATAATTTTGGCTTTCGGTCACTCTGTAAGTAAATTGGATCCGATATTTTTATTTTTATCCAGATTGTTTTTGCCTGTAATTCAAAACAGAACTCGTCGTGTATCATCATCATATATATATATATATATATTAGATATATATTAGACATAGTAACCAGTTATCCAAAACCACTTTGTTGCATAAGTTTATTTATGATAATTTATAACTTTAATTGTAAACAATGGTTCACATAAAAATTTCCAACATTTTGAAGGCCTATTGTGAGTGATCCTTTGATGTCTGACGTTTTTAATTGGATCAAATAGACAGAAAAAAACTGTGCTGTTTAATAAACAAAACGTTTTTTTAAGTTGACAAAAAGGGGTGGTAAAGAGTTAAAAATTGAAAACAACTTTTCCAAGAATGGGCGATGCGACCCTTTTGAGGACAAAAATAACATTTATGTTATGATAGCTTTCAAACGACATCAATTATATGCCCCTATAACAAGTAGAAAAAAGTTGTGGTTTTTTAATTTTAGTGTGTGACCACAAGCAGGAAAACTTTAAATGGGCGTGGCTGGTAGGAAAATGTACCTATGAAAAATTATTATTAAGGTACTCTCAGATTCATAAGTCCAGTGAAAATTCAAAGTTAAAAGGTAATATATAACTTTTATCATTATTTTTAGTCCCGAGAAAGAAATCCGAAGTTCATCAGCTTTGAAACTGATTGCAGAAATGATTGCCATGAGAAATAACAGAAGAACAGTGAATGCTAAGCCATAAAAGAGACGCCTTTGGATTAAAGTAATTGTATTCTAACTGCTTAAAGATCTTGTCAAGCATAGATAGGAAGACCACGAGGTTGCGTTTTAGAACCTAGTCCAAACAGAGTTAAATAGCAGACAACAAGATGATCCCCATAGCTAAAATTGCCATTAAGGTTTGTCTTACAAAGGGAAGATGTATGAGGAGGATCATAACAAAGGAAACCCTTTACAAATAAATTGCAATTTCTGAGATTAATGTACGAAGAGATAACAGGTTTTTTCTGATCTATGTAGAGCCAGAGAACACATTTCGAGTCTACCCTCTCATGTGTGCAGTCACCCTTGGATCCGGCAATTTTTCACATTCCTTGACCATTGATGTTCTTCTGGGTACCAGTGACCATTCATTAACAATAAAGTATAAAAAAAATGAAAATAGAAATATGTTTGAAATTAACATCCAGACGAAAACAATCAGCTTGCCAACTAATCGAGTCCTGTTCTGATGGGTGTGCAATTAAAAGGAGCGACAGCAGAGACTGTGTGCATAATATTCCCCTTATAAAAGAGTAATAGTGATGAAGTGGCACCAACACCGATGTTTCCATTGAGAGACCATGTCTCTACAAAGGGGTGACAACCAAGGCTAAAGAGGGATTTCGTTCCATGAAAGATAAATGAAGCCATGCCTTAGATTTAAAATGTATGATTTTTTATTATTGGCAATGGCATTTTTTAACCCAATTACATTTATTTAAAAATGAGATTAAAATGATAAAAAACTCTGTTTTAAACCTTGGACATGGTTCTATCCATCTAATTTTTTGTTATGTTTAAATGTTTTATACATAAAGAGACAATTTTTTTAATTTTTTTTTTATGCTTTTATATATACTCAATCTGCAGACAGTACCGTTTCGCCCTTTGTGGGCTCATCAGTGCAGCACAGAGCTTCTGAGACGTAACTGGCCATATTGCCGGGGCAAACACAGCTTGGAGAGTTACTGTGTGATCCTGTCAGAGTGCTCAAACTACGCTTGCGCAGTCAACATTGCATTACGCTAACAACTGGTCCCCAACTCTCAGACAGAGTGCTCAACCAAACTTTCTTAATGCTTTTATACATATAATATTTTCAAGGAGATCTCTTAGTAACATTACATTTTACACATATTAGCTGACAATTTGAAATTTTATGTGGTTTACTATTATCTTTTCTATCGACTATAATATTACTTATCATAGTATTGTCATTTTTCAACATTACTTAAAATAATAATCCATATAATGGACAGCTTTTATTATTTCAGTACTGAGTTTTAAACTATCCAATACTTATATATTCCTTGTTTAAATATTCCTTACCAGCTATTTTATCTTGTTTTCTGTATTTTATTAGTGAAAAATAATCAGATATACAAGTAAGAAAAACTTTAACTTTACAGTACTCATAGTTTCATGTCTTTCACAATCTTCAGCTGTATACAAAAAACATTTTTTGTATACAGCTGATTGATTTTGTATATCTAATTATATGATAGCTCCTACGTTTTATTGTGGTAGAGTACTTTTGCTGATGACATTTCATAGTCACTTGTTAATATTAGTGAAATATAATTTTACCCATACTCGTTCAAGTGACATAACATCTTAAATTGAGTTTTTAAACCTTTGTACATTTTTTAGATCTTTTCCTATTGTTAGAGCTGTCCAAATAAAATATTTATCTACATATAAAGTATTGTAGTCAAAAATTGTCATTTTCTCCACCGATAATAAGACCTTCTTTCACAACCTGTCGCAGCTTTTAAGTGTATGGGATGTCGCATGTCCTTAAAACTGCACTTTTTACATTCACATCTAGACTTTTTTCCTTCCAATCACGGAGCTGTCAACAAAGCGCATGGCGAGCGATTTCATCAAGATATCGCTACCATAGAACATAGGTATCAAGAAAGATGGGATACAAAAATTATGGGAGACTACATATGGTCAATAGTGCGAGGTGATAAATCGGAGCACTCAAGACAATCATGTTTGGCAAAGTTCTTCCGGCTATAGAGCACACTTTTACTACAGTTACAGGTATGACAGGATTTGATAGCTACATGTATAACAACTATTCCCTCTGTACTAATACTATGCTTAATAACAAATATTAACGAGTGTGTTATACTTTACATAAGCCTCGCAAATGGTGCAAATGGTGCAAACGTGCTATTTATCATAATAAAACCACATTGTGGTTCATTGTCGTGTTGTAATGTATTAGTGTTAGGCTCATATTTTGAGTAATTTTCAGTATTTTTCAAAAAGTGACTATGCTCAGTATCATAGAAACGACGGTTAGTTGAGAAAAATAAATGTGATTTTCGGATTCAGCGCACAAAAATACATTGTTACATTGTGTAATTTATTCAATGTGATTGCATTATATCCATCTTTTTGTAATTGTTGGCAAAATTTATTAAATGGTGAAATGAATAGAACCCCTCCATTATATTTACAAACGCAAGTTTTACCGACATCAGGTGATAATCCCTCACTAAAAATATTCTTATAACTTGTCATATTTTTTATTTCATTAGAATCATATTCATTCATTATTGTATGATCAATCAGTTTAATTTGATTGTTAATAGTTAATTCATTTGAAGTCACAATAAATTCTTTATTTACAGATTATTTAACAAATTCAAGTTTGAAGCCTCCAACTTTATATGATAGGTAAAATATTTTTTTAAATTATGTTCATATTTTTTGGTTTTTATTAATTAATAATGTGTTTGAGATGATACCATAAACTTTAATATTATTTTGTCTAATGTTTTTATATTTATTGTAATTTTTTAACAATCTAATTTCCTATATCATCTCCTTAATAAGTAAAAAATCATTTATTAATTCTTTTCCTTTTGAAAATTATAATATATAAATCGCATCTTTTATTACAATATTATAAGTGGTTAATATTTTTACATCTATATCATTATATTCTTCTCAAGAAATAGTTTTCTTATTATTAATTGAAAAATATTTCCTTTACCAAATTTTGTTTGGTAATAAAATATAAAATTATAATTTTTAAGCAATTTTGAAATTGATTTTATTTTTTATTTTCTCAATAAGACCTAAATTTGTATGAATGATTAATGTTTTGAATGAAATGTAAATATTATAATTGAAAACGTTTTTAATAAGATCTTTACTATTTGATAGTAGAAAATTTGATGGTTTTTGTCGCAGTAAAATTTTCAACGTACACAATTGTTAAGTGAATATTCAACGATATTGAACTCGTTTCCATTGAAAAAAACAGAATATTTGCCTATGCAGCCAGGTAAAGCTGCGAGGAAATTCAGCCTGAGTTCCATGGTAAATATTTTTTTTAAACTATAGTCTACATTGTCAGTTGAAAATTTACTTCCTATTATGTGTTTTCCAGATTGTTTCTTATTTTATTTCCTAAACCCATAATATCATATTGTTTTATGTGCTACCTAAAATTTGCTTTTAAATCGTTTCCCCAATGATTTTNTTTCAACATTACTTAAAATAATAATCCATATAATGGACAGCTTTTATTATTTCAGTACTGAGTTTTAAACTATCCAATACTTATATATTCCTTGTTTAAATATTCCTTACCAGCTATTTTATCTTGTTTTCTGTATTTTATTAGTGAAAAATAATCAGATATACAAGTAAGAAAAACTTTAACTTTACAGTACTCATAGTTTCATGTCTTTCACAATCTTCAGCTGTATACAAAAAACATTTTTTGTATACAGCTGATTGATTTTGTATATCTAATTATATGATAGCTCCTACGTTTTATTGTGGTAGAGTACTTTTGCTGATGACATTTCATAGTCACTTGTTAATATTAGTGAAATATAATTTTACCCATACTCGTTCAAGTGACATAACATCTTAAATTGAGTTTTTAAACCTTTGTACATTTTTTAGATCTTTTCCTATTGTTAGAGCTGTCCAAATAAAATATTTATCTACATATAAAGTATTGTAGTCAAAAATTGTCATTTTCTCCACCGATAATAAGACCTTCTTTCACAACCTGTCGCAGCTTTTAAGTGTATGGGATGTCGCATGTCCTTAAAACTGCACTTTTTACATTCACATCTAGACTTTTTTCCTTCCAATCACGGAGCTGTCAACAAAGCGCATGGCGAGCGATTTCATCAAGATATCGCTACCATAGAACATAGGTATCAAGAAAGATGGGATACAAAAATTATGGGAGACTACATATGGTCAATAGTGCGAGGTGATAAATCGGAGCACTCAAGACAATCATGTTTGGCAAAGTTCTTCCGGCTATAGAGCACACTTTTACTACAGTTACAGGTATGACAGGATTTGATAGCTACATGTATAACAACTATTCCCTCTGTACTAATACTATGCTTAATAACAAATATTAACGAGTGTGTTATACTTTACATAAGCCTCGCAAATGGTGCAAATGGTGCAAACGTGCTATTTATCATAATAAAACCACATTGTGGTTCATTGTCGTGTTGTAATGTATTAGTGTTAGGCTCATATTTTGAGTAATTTTCAGTATTTTTCAAAAAGTGACTATGCTCAGTATCATAGAAACGACGGTTAGTTGAGAAAAATAAATGTGATTTTCGGATTCAGCGCACAAAAATACATTGTTACATTGTGTAATTTATTCAATGTGATTGCATTATATCCATCTTTTTGTAATTGTTGGCAAAATTTATTAAATGGTGAAATGAATAGAACCCCTCCATTATATTTACAAACGCAAGTTTTACCGACATCAGGTGATAATCCCTCACTAAAAATATTCTTATAACTTGTCATATTTTTTATTTCATTAGAATCATATTCATTCATTATTGTATGATCAATCAGTTTAATTTGATTGTTAATAGTTAATTCATTTGAAGTCACAATAAATTCTTTATTTACAGATTATTTAACAAATTCAAGTTTGAAGCCTCCAACTTTATATGATAGGTAAAATATTTTTTTAAATTATGTTCATATTTTTTGGTTTTTATTAATTAATAATGTGTTTGAGATGATACCATAAACTTTAATATTATTTTGTCTAATGTTTTTATATTTATTGTAATTTTTTAACAATCTAATTTCCTATATCATCTCCTTAATAAGTAAAAAATCATTTATTAATTCTTTTCCTTTTGAAAATTATAATATATAAATCGCATCTTTTATTACAATATTATAAGTGGTTAATATTTTTACATCTATATCATTATATTCTTCTCAAGAAATAGTTTTCTTATTATTAATTGAAAAATATTTCCTTTACCAAATTTTGTTTGGTAATAAAATATAAAATTATAATTTTTAAGCAATTTTGAAATTGATTTTATTTTTTATTTTCTCAATAAGACCTAAATTTGTATGAATGATTAATGTTTTGAATGAAATGTAAATATTATAATTGAAAACGTTTTTAATAAGATCTTTACTATTTGATAGTAGAAAATTTGATGGTTTTTGTCGCAGTAAAATTTTCAACGTACACAATTGTTAAGTGAATATTCAACGATATTGAACTCGTTTCCATTGAAAAAAACAGAATATTTGCCTATGCAGCCAGGTAAAGCTGCGAGGAAATTCAGCCTGAGTTCCATGGTAAATATTTTTTTTAAACTATAGTCTACATTGTCAGTTGAAAATTTACTTCCTATTATGTGTTTTCCAGATTGTTTCTTATTTTATTTCCTAAACCCATAATATCATATTGTTTTATGTGCTACCTAAAATTTGCTTTTAAATCGTATACCCAATGATTTAAAAAATTTGTCTTTAACCCTTTAAATATTTTGAATTCCAATTAACAGTTGATTTACACGAACGCTCAGCCATTGATCAATTGGGTTTGTCTTAAAAATCCCATAATTTTTTTTATTTTAGGTTATCAGTAACATTTTTTAGTAATTGAATATATTTTCAATTTCAATGAAACAATTTGCAACGTTTTTGCAGAAATAAATATGTCCAGATATTTTCTGATATTCAGATATAACTATCTTGATTGCTACTTCTTTCTTGATTTCTTCTCCCTCCGACATGTCAATTATAACTTGGATTTTAATTAACTCTTGCACCGGTACAATAACTAAGACACCGATCAGTATTACATCTATTGAAAACATTATAATAATCTCGGCCATACTATAGAACTAATAAGATATAATTATTTGGTAAGATATTTTATGCATTTATTAAACAAAGTTGATGAAAATAATATTAATAAAAAATAAATCAATTTGATGATGGATAATGTCAATAATGCAGATAAATATATTGTTGATGAAAATGAAAATACAAATATTGATAAGAGATTTGTTTGTACATTTTGTTATAATATACCTGCAAAATATATATTAATTACTTGTGAAGAAATAAAAACAAAGTTGATGAAAATAATATTGATAGAAAATAAATTAATTTGATGATAGATAATGTCAATAATGAAGATATATATATTGTTGATGAAAGTGAAAATACAGATATTGATAAAAGATTAGTTTGTACATTTTGTTATAATATACCTGCAAAATATATATTAATTACTGGTGAAGAAATGTTTTTAACAAATACCTGAAGTTTAGCTTGAAAAAATCATTTTTAAAAAATGAGAAGGCATATAGTTGTTTTGCTAATCTAATGATCAATAAATTTAAAGACTACTTTAACAATTAAAAAAATTCAAATTAACCCATAAAATACTTTGTGAACTGTGTGATATCAATTATAGTGAAGAAAATATAGGATTTTTTGTTAATAAATCACTAGATTTTTTTAACCAATTCAAATTTGATTTCTGTGCTAATGGGCCATATGGTCTAATTTTTAAATATAATCCAGAAAAAAAAGAAATAAAAACCCTAGTAAAAGTTCCTTACACATTTGCATTTTTTAACATTCATTGTTATGAGATAAAAACTGAAATAAAACAATTTGAACAACACTTTTGGAAAACTGATAACATTAACACTGAATTACAAATTCATAATACATCAGAAAAATATATTATTAGATCAAATACAATCCACAACACAGAACCTATATTTATCAAGTCTATTGATGTAATTGATGTGATAAATAATAATAATAATAACAATAATAATATTAATAATAATAAAAAGACATAACATTCATCTACAAAAATTATTTAGAAATTATTTTATTTGAAATAATTAACAAGTTAAAATATACTCTAGGTGTTAAGATACTGAATGTTAAGATAATATCATTATTAATAAATATAACTGAATATTAGCAAAAATAACCACATCAGGTTAATAAAAGACGATACTGATCTATGGATTGGAGAAAATGAATATTTTGTGTATCATAAAATTGATGATATGTACTATAACGGTTTTATTTGTAAATAACACTTATCATTTCATAACGATGTGACAATGGAGATAGGAAGTATATTAAAATCCATGTTTTGACAGGTTATCTCTCCCTCCATTGTTTGGTGTAAATTCAAGGAAGGCAAATACCAGTGATTTTATAGAAATCAAATATTATCCTAGATTTAATCACTTTGATGTATGGAAAGAGTATGATAAAGTAACACTGATGATTATAAACAATATTTTGTTAAAGTAGATCAAAATACAAACCCTATTCTATTTTCAGGTATAAATGCAAGATGCTATGGTTATAAACTAAATAGATTCACTGAAAAATTTGAAATATTTTTACTATCAGTTCGTTGCAATATTTTATGTTACTTTTTAAAATAAAAATTGTTGTTTTTAAGTGGTGACAATTTATTGATTACATTAAATGAAGCTATCATATAAGATAATAAACAAAAGCGCTTTATTTGTTCAGCGTTATGGAGTTTCCCACAAAAAAGAATGTTTAGTGCAGATACAAACCAAAAACCTTGTCTTGTACATTACTGTTGATGTGTGGAGATGTTCATGAACTAACAAGCTTCTTCAAGCAAAGGAATGTGTCTATATTTCAATGGAGCATCAGAAGAATGCACTGAAATCAATCCGCATTATGTGAACTCCTGCAAAGCCATAACGGTACAGTCACATCAGTCTCTCAGAAACCCACATAAGTCAAGAAAGTAAAACACGAGCGTTTTGTAACCAAATCACAAAGTTTTCCCATTTGTGCGTTACATCGTCCTTCTTAAAGTACAAAATATCCTTCAAAAATTTCCAACACTGAGTTTAATGGCAACTTAATGACTGTTAGCCAAGGTGACGAAGAGATCATCTTCATGGGAGACTGCAACGCAGACATTTCTAAAAGATCCTATTTGAGTCAATCTTACAATTGTATCGATTTAGCAAGCTAATTACTTCGCTAACCTGAAGCACAAGGGAATCGCCGTCTTAAATCGTTATTGTAAAACCAAAAATGAGAAAAGAGCAACGACTGGTGTTATTCCTACATCGCTTAGTGATCATGACATGCTTACTTGTACACGGAAAATAAACCATTAACGATATAACCCTAAAACCATCGAAACTCTAAATTTTGCAGATTACGACGCATAAAACCTTAAAACCGATTTACAAAACAGTGATAGGCTACCTGTGTAAAACAGTGTAGACATCTACAATTTCTTACTGAATTCAATACAATCCGACAGCCAACTTTTAATACACATAGTATCTTTGTAAATAAACGAGTAAAAGGTAGTTCTTGCGCCTGCGCTAATGCTGAACGTAAAAGTAAATTAAGAGTTGAGATAACTTGCGGGGGGGGAGGGGGGGAAGGAATACAAATACAAAATAAAAATACTAGTATTCATGCAAAACTAGATCTACAAGGTACCAAAGATTCACAGAAAGTAACTAAAGATGTAGGATTAGATAAAATGGTTTCAATTTATGTCACGAAAATCAGATCCTCTTTCATCTGGAGCTTAAAATTAAAATATCATTTGTCAATTTCCCATTTCCACACGAAAGAAATTATTTTTCTCTGTTGTAAAGGAAAAGCAATTATATTTTGAAAACATTTTTCCTCTATCGTTCAATTTTCAACATCTTCTCACCTTGGAATAAAAAACATTTTTAAATTTTATCCTTATCTATAAACTCCTGCAATATAACATATATAGAAAATGGTGNCAGGTTAATAAAAGACGATACTGATCTATGGATTGGAGAAAATGAATATTTTGTGTATCATAAAATTGATGATATGTATTATAACGGTTTTATTTGTAAATAACACTTATCATTTCATAACGATGTGACAATGGAGATAGGAAGTATATTAAAATCCATGTTTTGACAGGTTATCTCTCCCTCCATTGTTTGGTGTAAATTCAAGGAAGGCAAATACCAGTGATTTTATAGAAATCAAATATTATCCTAGATTTAATCACTTTGATGTATGGAAAGAGTATGATAAAGTAACACTGATGATTATAAACAATATTTTGTTAAAGTAGATCAAAATACAAACCCTATTCTATTTTCAGGTATAAATGCAAGATGCTATGGTTATAAACTAAATAGATTCACTGAAAAATTTGAAATATTTTTACTATCAGTTCGTTGCAATATTTTATGTTACTTTTTAAAATAAAAATTGTTGTTTTTAAGTGGTGACAATTTATTGATTACATTAAATGAAGCTATCATATAAGATAATAAACAAAAGCGCTTTATTTGTTCAGCGTTATGGAGTTTCCCACAAAAAAGAATGTTTAGTGCAGATACAAACCAAAAACCTTGTCTTGTACATTACTGTTGATGTGTGGAGATGTTCATGAACTAACAAGCTTCTTCAAGCAAAGGAATGTGTCTATATTTCAATGGAGCATCAGAAGAATGCACTGAAATCAATCCGCATTATGTGAACTCCTGCAAAGCCATAACGGTACAGTCACATCAGTCTCTCAGAAACCCACATAAGTCAAGAAAGTAAAACACGAGCGTTTTGTAACCAAATCACAAAGTTTTCCCATTTGTGCGTTACATCGTCCTTCTTAAAGTACAAAATATCCTTCAAAAATTTCCAACACTGAGTTTAATGGCAACTTAATGACTGTTAGCCAAGGTGACGAAGAGATCATCTTCATGGGAGACTGCAACGCAGACATTTCTAAAAGATCCTATTTGAGTCAATCTTACAATTGTATCGATTTAGCAAGCTAATTACTTCGCTAACCTGAAGCACAAGGGAATCGCCGTCTTAAATCGTTATTGTAAAACCAAAAATGAGAAAAGAGCAACGACTGGTGTTATTCCTACATCGCTTAGTGATCATGACATGCTTACTTGTACACGGAAAATAAACCATTAACGATATAACCCTAAAACCATCGAAACTCTAAATTTTGCAGATTACGACGCATAAAACCTTAAAACCGATTTACAAAACAGTGATAGGCTACCTGTGTAAAACAGTGTAGACATCTACAATTTCTTACTGAATTCAATACAATCCGACAGCCAACTTTTAATACACATAGTATCTTTGTAAATAAACGAGTAAAAGGTAGTTCTTGCGCCTGCGCTAATGCTGAACGTAAAAGTAAATTAAGAGTTGAGATAACTTGCGGGGGGGGAGGGGGGGAAGGAATACAAATACAAAATAAAAATACTAGTATTCATGCAAAACTAGATCTACAAGGTACCAAAGATTCACAGAAAGTAACTAAAGATGTAGGATTAGATAAAATGGTTTCAATTTATGTCACGAAAATCAGATCCTCTTTCATCTGGAGCTTAAAATTAAAATATCATTTGTCAATTTCCCATTTCCACACGAAAGAAATTATTTTTCTCTGTTGTAAAGGAAAAGCAATTATATTTTGAAAACATTTTTCCTCTATCGTTCAATTTTCAACATCTTCTCACCTTGGAATAAAAAACATTTTTAAATTTTATCCTTATCTATAAACTCCTGCAATATAACATATATAGAAAATGGTGATTTTCATTAGCCTCTAAAAACCTGTAGTATATGCAATATACGAAAAGAACAATATATCTTTACTGCATTATGTCATGTTCACTTTCACACGTTCACTTTTTGTCGCAGTAAAATTTTCAACGTACACAATTGTTAAGTGAATATTCAACGATATTGAACTCGTTTCCATTGAAAAAAACAGAATATTTGCCTATGCAGCCAGGTAAAGCTGCGAGGAAATTCAGCCTGAGTTCCATGGTAAATATTTTTTTTAAACTATAGTCTACATTGTCAGTTGAAAATTTACTTCCTATTATGTGTTTTCCAGATTGTTTCTTATTTTATTTCCTAAACCCATAATATCATATTGTTTTATGTGCTACCTAAAATTTGCTTTTAAATCGTATACCCAATGATTTAAAAAATTTGTCTTTAACCCTTTAAATATTTTGAATTCCAATTAACAGTTGATTTACACGAACGCTCAGCCATTGTTCTTTGGTACCTTGTACCTTTTAATTCCTACTTTTAAATAATTAATTTCAAGACTGTAATTTCCTAAATAATTTGTTTACTTAGAAGAACTGAACCCTATGCTATGCTCTTCCCAGACTCCACAAATAGAACTTGTCAAAGTTACATTCACATTTAATTCCTTTAATATAATAAACACATATTGAATTAAAGTTTGTTAGGCAAGAGAAAAATCACTTTTTTCCAATACCACCCACTTAAAAAAGTTTAAAATATCCCGTTATTCTTTATCCTTTAAGTCCTATTGTTCAACCAATATTAGATTTAACATGCTTATGCCACTAACTTTTTTAAAGACAATGACACCATAAGGTCTGTTAGTTCCTTTGCTTTAGAAATCTTGAATAAAAATTTTCATTTAATTTAAACCTTGGTTAAATGACAGTGCATCTTTGAACTTGCAAGGTATGTTATATTTAAATGTATTGATTTTATGAGAAAGTCTCATGGAACCAAATATACAATATACAAATATACAAATATACACTAATAGGCTATTTGTTAGTGCTTTGTAACAGCAAAACGGGTTAAACAATACGAAATTTTTACATGACAAATCATAATATAAGATGCACATTTTTTCAATATTGAATGACAGTGGCAATTACAATAAGGCAAAACAGACATCTTAAAAAGAAGGGGGGAAATTGATAGCTGGTAAGCCTTTAACAAAGAATACACAAGGAATCGAAAAGTTTAATATTCTTATACTAAAAGAAACTGGTAAAATAACCATTCAATAGGAGTATGGGTAGGAGCATGGGTAGGAGTGTGAGTAGGAGTATGGGTAGGAGTGTGAGTAGGAGTAAAGCGTACGACTTCTAGGAATACGTTATTTGAACTGAAACCGAAGTACTTAAAAAAAAATTCTGGGAGCATTGGTGGTCCTTACTTTTACGATAGAGTTAGTTTACAACTACTTCATGTCTTTTTCAATTGCTTGGTCAAAACACTCCTTTACTTAGACATTTGTATAAAAAAAAACCAAAAAAAAGAAAAACTCAATGAAAGCAGAAAGGTTAAGGGGATGAAATAAAGGTAATATTTACTACTTAGGTTTAAATGCAAAAGTCAGCTAATTAAAGAGTAGATTTACAACTTTGCTCGTTACTTATATAAATACATTAGATGCCAGGACAAGAACAGTTGGAACGAAGAAAATGCTGCAAGAAAAAGGATGATTTTATCTTGCAGAATCAAGTTCCATAATTCTGGAATGGATGATTTGCTTGATCAGTTTACATCAACACACAGGTTTGACAGCTTGCATTCAATTACAGACAGAATATCTATAACAAGAAATTTATTGTCCATCTTCTTCGATTTGCTGGACTTTTCATATGTATTTTATAAATATAAAAATAAATATTTCATATATATATATATATATATATATATATATGCTCCAAAGCATTTACCAATTCTTGGTTAAAGTAAAAGAAAATGCTACCATTCAAAATGGATAGGGTTATATTTAACAGATTGATAATCATATGCCTCATACTTGCTGTCTATTGAAATATCTTCAGGCGAGTGTAGTTTTTGGAAAGATATCACACTCTTCTTTGAACTGTGTAGCAAATAATGCTCTTTTGTTACAGAAAATTGCCTTTATTGATCTCATTCTTCCCATGATTTTATGTGCTTTTAGATTATTTTGAAATTTTATTTATTTGTTTTTAGCACATATCTAGATCTATATATAAATAAAAATATATATTATATGTATTATATAAATGTATATATTATTTATAATACTTGATAAAAATTATAAAGTTTTTAAGAAGTACCCCAAACCAAACAGAAGTATGTTAGTTTTAGACTCTAAGAGTGAAAATTTGAGAAATATTATGGTTTTAGTAGCGATTCTTTTTTTTAAGTTGTGAAAATAGTTTTTGTTGGAGCACACAAATAGAAAAAGTAAGACGATATGCTACACTGAAATGGTGTGTAAAACAAACAAATTTATTCTTAATCAATTGTAGCATGCATACATGCCAGTAATTTATCATTCGTCACCTTGCTTACTGTTCACCGCTGTTTTGCTGTTTTCCAGATACCGGGGCTTTCCCTGACTCTCGACTCTACCAGATTTCACCATTTTGCGCAATTACCACTGCGTGCTTCAGACCAAGCCAGCGACCATCAGCGTAAATATTATTATTCCACCTTTGTTTCAAGCTTCCTCTTCTTCTCTCAATAATTTGTGATTATTATAAACGATTTACAAACAAAACAATGAAAATTTCATTAATTTTGATAAAACTTCTTAATTTTGAATAAATTTTGATAAAACTTCTTACAAAAATTTACAAACATTTATTATGGTCCAGTTGTTTTTCTTGAAAGTAATTTTCACTCCTGCAGTTTATATATGAAATGAACAGAGTGTTTTGTGTAGAAGATAAAAAAATATGTATTTTGGGAGAATTTTTCAGTTTGATTCTAATTCTATCACAGGAGTATCAAGAGACGTACAAGAGCAAGCTTTGAAAGTATCAAGTTGAATAATATTTATTAGCTAAAGACACAATTTTCAGTGTTTAGAGAAGAGGGCTCTTGTCAGAGTCAGGACAAAAAAACATTTGCGCTTAAAGACCATTATATGGTAAAACTAAGCAGAAAATTTTCAAGACTATTATAGGATCGCAGTAAGATTGTAAAAACTAATTTAACAGTATAACCTAAGTAAAGGTGTAGAATATTGGGGTTAGGTGTAAATCAAATAGCTACAGGATCAATTTACACTCCTTTCTAATTATTTTATATATATATTGAAATATTAAATCAATGAAAGCTCTACTATACAGATACCCGACGGAACAGTAGCAAGTTTGCCTGGGTGAACTGTTTTGTTTTTGGACGACAGCTGTAATTTTTGTAATGATCCATTAGTGTTGTACTAGATCTTTTACTTGGCAACGTTGCCAAAGATTAACTCTACTCCTTTTGAAGGCGTCCGTTAAAGGGGAATATTTAGTACATTTTCTTTCATCAACAGGAAGTTTGACTTTGGACAAATAGAAGAAGAAATCTTTCCAAGATATCTTTCCAAGATATGCAAACATTATTATTATTATTATTACTTACACATTTTCTTTGAATTGTTTTATTGAAATCCAGCACCGGGTCACTACCAGTGACCTAGGGTGAAGGAAGTTTTGGTAATAAAATTAAATAAGAGAGCTCGTCTAAGTAAATGAGCAGTTCCTTTCAAAACAATTTTCTGTATTTCTTGCAAATAAGGTTCCCCTGGGGTTTGTTTCAAAAAGTTATCTGTTCCTTTCTTGATAAGGCCTAGTGCACCCACAATAACAGGTATAGTCTTTGTTTTTAGATGCCACATCTTTTCCACCTCTATCTCTAAATTCATATATTTAGCAAGCTTTACATAAGTCTTAGCAGAGACATTCCTGTCCGAAGGGACACTAATGTCTATCAAGAGGCAAGTGTTCTCTTTCCTGTTCTTGATGACAATGTCTGGGCGGTTTGCTTGTATGGTACGATCCGTTTGTATGGGAAAATCCCACAAGATTGTAATATCCTTACTTTCAGTTACAGGTGCTGGATGATGTTCATACCAGCTAGCTTGCGTTTTAATGGAAAAGTGTTGACAAATTTTCCAATGTAGGTATTGGCCAACTCGATCATGACGGTTTTTATATTCGTTTGGTGTTAGAACCGAGCAGCCAGAGACAAGGTGGTCAATAGTTTCGGTTTTGTCCTCACAGAACCTACATTCTTGATTGGCACCGTTATGTAAAACATTAGCTTGGTAGTTCCTGGTGAACAGACTCTGATCTTGGGCAGCAAGAATAAAGCCCTCTGTTTCCCCTTTCAGTCCGGCGCTCCTCAGCCACTGATGGGTTGCTTCTTTGTCTACATCAGCATTGTTGCTTCGGGCTGCGAACTGTCCGTGGAGAGGTTTTTCTTGCCACCTAGATTCGAGTCTGTCCAATCCAGTTTTCTTTGCTTTTTGCTTGGTTTTTTTAGCTGCAACTGTTGGGTTTAGTGTGTTATCAACCTCAAGATCAACACCTAGTTCTCGGAAAAACTTCTCTGACTCTTTAAGGATTGAATGCAATCTTTTGGAATTTTCATGCCTATAAACGTGTTGAAGCATCCAATCATTGGTTAAATCAAGATATTGTGAGAGGCCAATAATGGATGTTTTATAAGAGAGCTCAAACTGGATCATCCCCCTACCTCCTGTATTCCTAGGGAGGTACAAACGATCAACGTCTGATTTAGGGTGATGCATCAAATTACAAGTCAGTTGCTTCCTTATCTTTGTATCTAGCCTCTTCAAATCACTTAGATTCCAATTTATAATACCAAAGCTGTAAGTTACTACCGGCACTGCTAGAGAATTTATTGCTGATATTCTATTTTTTGAGTTCAATTCAGTTTTCATGATGGACCTCACTCTCCTTATGCATTCTTTCCTTATCTTTTCCTTCATTTTCGAGTGCTGTATGCCGTCACCTTCACTTACACCTAGATATTTATAACTGCCTTCTTGTTCTAGATCTTGAATCACCGTCACTTCATCCAGTTCAATATTTTCAGTTCTTTCTAACTTCCCCCGCTTAAAACTTGCTTTGGCACACTTATCAAGACCAAACTCCATCCCTATATCGTCACTGAACCCTTTGACAGTCTTTAAAAGTCCTTCCAGATCACCATCATCCTTAGCGTACAGTTTTAAGTCATCCATGTAAAACAGATGATTTATCTTCCTGCCCATGATCTTATATCCAAGTTCAGTGTCATTGAGGAGCTTCGAGAGTGGGATAAGGGCCATGCAGAATAAAAGAGGTGAAAGAGAGTCGCCCTGAAAGATTCCACATTTTATCTGCATACAGTTAGAAAAAAGGGTGCCATTAGCATGTGTGAGAGTAAGATTGGTCTCCCACAAGGTCATACTGACTCGCAGGAAGTTAATAAAGGCAGGAGAAACTTTGTACATTTCTAGTGTCTTTAAAATCCAGGAATGCGGAACACTGTCAAATGCTTTTTTATAGTCAATCCAGGCCGTGCTTAAATTTTTGTGCTTGGTATGAGCATTTTCAAGAATCATTTTATTTATGAGGAGTTGGTCTTTACAACCATATGAACCTCTTTTACATCCTTTCTGTTCAATTGGAAAAATATTTTGTTCATCCATATGAATATAAGTTCTATCAGTTAATATCGATGTAAGTAGTTTATAAGACGTAGAGAGACAGGTAATCGGGCGGTAGTTCTTCGGGTTCCTTGTTTCGTTACTTTTTGGTAACAAATAGGTAGTTCCAAGGCAAAACCACTTTGGTATAGTTTCGGGTTCTGTTATAATCTTATTGAAAATAACTGCAATCCTATCATGAACAGAAGAGAGAGAGTCTAGCCAAAAATTTGGCACTTTGTCTATTCCGGGGGACTTCCATTTGTGAGATTTTTGAAGAGCCTTTTTAACTTCGCCTGTTGTAATTTCAACCCATATCTGCTCTGGTATATCCCTTGTGCTTTCTTCCAAATTTTGCAACCATTCCGCATTTTCATTAAAACCCTTCTCATTACCCCAGATCTTATTCCAAAATTCACGAACTTCATTTTCCGACGGCACATCCTCTGCAGTTATTGCTTTTTTCCCGATTTCACGATAAAACTTTTTAGCATCAGTTTCAAAGATTTTGTTCTGCCTGTAGAACTTTTGACGTTTGTCAAATCTACGTAACCTCTGCGCCTTAACTTGCAACTTTTGTTTCAATTCTTCCTTCAAACTTGGCAATTGTTCTCTGTCTTTAATGTCATATTTTCGTAAGACTTTCCTAGCTTTACCCGACTTAAAGTTTTCATTTTTTTGCAGTTCCTCCACCAGTGATATCTCCCTCCTAAAGGTTTTGATTTCCATTTCTATCTTTAATTGCCATTTCGGTTTACTGGCTTTTTTGGTACTTTTTCCTTTCTTAATTTTGATTCCACATTTTGTCTGAAGAACCTTTCCTGTTGCATACATTAACTCATTGAGTTCAGTCAAGTTTGGATTAATTTCATTGCAGATTATTTCTAAGGCTTTGTTTCCTAAATTAAAGATATTTTTGAATTTGTGAGGGTGTCTGATTTTAAATAATGATTCTCTTTCCTCGATTTTAGTATGCTGAACTACTGAAAACTCTTCCAAAATGTCTATCTTCATATTTGCCAGTTCTTCTTCATCTACTTCAACAGCTGGTACAGGTCCTACAGATTTTTGCTGTTCCTCCTCTAACACATTTAAGTTGCCATGCATATCAATATTCTCATCAATTGTAAAAACATCACCATCCATTTGTTGTAACTCATTTCCCAGATCTTCTACTAAATTCTCTCTTGTATCATCTTTTACTCTTTCCTTAATGTTTGAGATTTCAACTTCTGTTAATTTCTTTTCGCGAATTATATATCTTCTTTGATTAGCTAGTCTATTCGCATCCATACCTTCCACTTTATCACTATTACTATTTCTTTCACACCAGATTTTAAACGTGTCGTCAGAATTATTAGTTTCAGGCTTTTTAAGTGCATAATAAAAACAGTATATTACTTCAACGTACTCTTCCCTTGTCCATTTTTTTCTTTTTTTCTTTTGAGGTGTGGTATTTATATTACTAGTTGGTGGTTCCGAAGGGCCAGGGTTGAGGGTTACCTCGTTCTGGTGACCTTGCGTACTTTCGTTTTGGGAAGAGGTAGACCTAGTTGCATTCTTTTCGACCTCAGGCTGGTCTCTCCCTGAGGGACGCGTCCCTTGTTGACCTGCGCGACGGACGAGGCGGTATGATTTACTTCTGGTTTTAATTTTGATATTTAAGATGCATTTTAGCCTTACTGCCAAGAGTAAGGATTGGTTTATGTAAGGTTTTCCTTCCCTGGTATTTTTATTGTGACACCATCACTAGGGAGGTTGCCAACCAAGGCTAAAGAGCCCCCTACCCATGAGGCATACTTAACCCCGCCGGATGCCAATCCAGTACTTTAAAGTATCGGTGTAGGCTGACAGGTGCTGCACCTTGCCGAAGGGTGACCTGGAGGTAGCTGTGACAAAGGGTAACCTCATTCGCCCACGTCGAAACTCCACAACCGGATGCAGTTTAATGTCAATACCCAGGAAATTTATTATTATTATTATTATTATTATTGAATAATATTTCAACAGGTGCATTATATCAGTTTACATAACTGTTTTTCACATAAGTCCTGTGTATAAAATAAAAATAAGTATAATACAATTAAAATAATGAAGAATGCAATTAATTTACAAATAAATATTGTACAAGTTTTGAAATCAGTGATTAAAAGTTAAGCGTGTGAAAACGTCAAGATGTGTCTAGGAAAATAATGAACATCTAAACTGGTGTGACATTTGAAACACTAGGCAAGTGAGTGTCAATTTTCTTAGACATATTTACAAATTCAGAAATAGGTCCACCTTTTTACAGAAAAAACCATAGTTAGATTCTGTTCTGATATCTAATGGTAAATCATTGTAAACTACTACCCCATTGTAATAAAAAGACTTTTTAGTACTTTCTACTTTCACTTTAGGCACTCTCAAAAGTTAATCTTCGTTTCTGGTTCCTTTGTCGTGATTTACTAGTCAGTTCACGAATACGAGATTCAAGTGCCATTATTGAATTGTTTTGAGATGGTTGATGGTAGAAGTTGGTCATTATTGCACATTATTTAATTTTCTAATGTATATGTAATTGATTTTAGAGTATGCCTGTGATACGTGAATCATACTGATAGCATTGGAATAGTGACTTGAAACAAGGTGATTTCACGGGCGAATGTTATAGATTTTCTATACAGGTCTTAATACCAACGAAGAAGAGCTTAAGGGGCATAGGTTGAAGAAAATATTGCTACTATTTGAAAATGTTACTGTAGTTTCTTAGGCACTTAGGAGGAAAGGCAGGCATTAAAATTTTGCTCTGGAAGTAATCATCCAACTTAGAATATATCGATTCCTTTTTTCACAAATCTAAGGAAATAGATAAAAAGAGATGAATAAATTACCTCCAGTGCGAGGAAAAGTAAAATATACTAGACACCACTACCGATGGGTCTTATTTTTCTAATTTTTCCTCTTTTTACAACAGCTATCACTACTACACTACTATTAAATCCATTATTATTACCAGCACCAGTAGTGATAAATGTAACATTTATTGGCAGAGATATGTTTTGAGAAAAATAGTTTTTAGTATATTAAATAATATACCACAATTTATATATATATATGTATATATATGTATATATATGTATATACATATATATCCAAAAGTGTGTACATCATTCATATGTAAATAGCATTTATATATGTATAAACAACTATCATGCAGACTGCTCAATGTAGTTTAATATAACACAGAGCTCTATAATAGCTACTCAAGCAAAAGAAAAACAACTTCAGTTATACCTATATATATATCTATTTATTATACACATTCACCCTTTAAAACATGTATCCAAAAGGATAAGACACTTGAAGGCCTATAATTATAAACGCTTTTTTTTCTACTACTGCTTATAGAATACTATACTTCTTGCATAATAAGTCGCTCTTGAAAAGTTCATTTTATACAATAATCTTAAACTTCTTTTGATAACGTATGTACTTTTACAATATCAGGAAATTATATAAAAGCTCCAACAATTTTATTTTTTACATCTGTTTGAATTTGAAATTGGACAATGTGCTTGTGTAAAAATTAAGAGATATAGAAAAGCTTTTTCCTAAACTTAGAATTCTAAAGTTAAATTTTCTTATCTTTAGACGATGATTTTTCTTCATATAAAGGGACGTTGTACTTAGATTTCCGCCATTTCAATTCTTACTTCGTTCTAGGATTGTTACCATCAGTCCTTTCGTTATCACCCTTGACCTACTGTGCTCCATAACTTTATCTACAATTTCAGCTCTTTTGTATGAAGAATGCGATAAGAGTTTTTGCAGATCTCTGCCACATAATAGGGAGATTTTAGATTACCAAATTTTGAATCGCTAGAACAGATACACATTTAAAAGTCTAATCTGAAAAAAAGGGTTCCATTTCTAGCGGTATAAGCAGCCTTATAAAAACAGAAGTGTGTGTAATTGAGTGTACGTGTACTTGTACGTATACGTGGCCATGTGCTAATGAGCATTATGTACTGATCGAAATACCATAAACTAGGCTCTTTAATTAGTTAAAAGAATTTTAGGTATTCAAAGAAAATACCTACTTTAGTGATTGGTATATGTTTTACGCTTTCAATATCTTTGCCCTTTGCCATCCTAATTGACCTGTGAATTTTATTACAAGACAAAACTAACCAATCTAAGTTGTTTTGAATTTTAGGTAGATGGATAAAATAAAGTAGATATAAAATATGTTACATATCGGTCTACATGTTCTCCTTACAAGCAAATACTGTATTCTAGTGTGCTTTTATACATATTTTTATACATATATTTAGATAGAGGTATATGGTGAAAGACAAAAAAAATTCAACAAAACTCAGTTTAGAACTGTCAGTTTCATGTTTTTCACAGGTCTCAAAATTACCATAGCCGAAACTGGGATAGAGGACGACCCTCTCACCCTTATAAATACTTTCATCGGTTGCGTAAAATATAGCCTCTGGTAACCAAAGTCCGGTCCCTGGAGTTCCCGACCGCCAGACTGTTGTATTAACAGGGGATAGGGGCAAAGGCGATCCACTCGCGCCTCAAAGTCAGTTGCTCACAGGCAGATGGGGCTTTTTCGTCATGTAAGAGCAGCCCATCTGCGAGAAAGCAACTCTGATTCCAAATCCCCTTATGCTGGTTAAAGATGAAGATGGAATAGCAGGACCATCGGATTCCGACCAAAAGCTGGTACCAGAGTGCAACTCGGGAATGGTTTTAGACTGCTGTAGGCAAACCATCTTAAATATTTATTGTCGTCAGACCTTGCCAGTTGGACTATAAAAACAAGAGACTATTATGAATCTCGACACCTCGATTTTACACATGGCTAGGGTGTACCCCATAAACGACGCGTAGCATAGACCCCTGTATGTTGTGAGAAATGTGCAAGGGGCACAGTAACAACCCCGATTGCGGCTAAAGAAGAAATGGCCTATTGCCAACTTTAGAATAGGAGGCTGTAATGTAGGAACTATGACGGGCAAAGGTAAAGAGATCGATGTAATCAGGGAAAGATAGATGTCTTTTGTGTGCAAGAGACGAAATGGAAGGGTGATCGAGGAAAAGAGATTGAGAAATGGCTACAGGTTAATATATTACGGAACAGAGAGGAAAAGAAATGGAGTAGGCATAATCTGCAGTGTGGAAGAAAAATAATGTTATACATGTACAAAGGAGTAGTGGTAGGTGTATAATGATAAAGTTAGCAACCGAAGAAGGCATTATGAATATAATATCTGTATATGCCCCCAGATAGAATGTGCTAAGGAGAAAAACGATAATTTCTACAGGGAGCTAGAAACAGTAGTGTGAACTATACCTTGAAATGAAAGAATTGTGATAGTGAGGTAGAATTAAATGGTCATGTCGGCAGTAGTAACGAGAACTATGAAAGACTCCACGGAGGTAAAGCTTACGGTAGACGAAACAGAGAAGAGGAAAGGATTTTAGAGTTAGCAGTAGAAGTCAACCTAACTATCACAAATATCGTATTCACCAAGAGAGAAAAATATCTGATTACTTTCAAGAGTGGGAACAGTGGTAGTCAGATCGATTACATACTTGTTCGGGGAAGAAACAGATTTGAGCTGAAAAGTTATACTTAGTGAACCTGCAGTAACACAGTACCAACTATTGGTTTGATTTGAGAACTGAAAGTAAGAAGCGCAAAACCCTCAGAAGAAAACCCAGAATACAGGTGTGGAAAGTTGAGGATGAAGACGTCGCAACGCACTTCAAGAATAGAGTAATGCAAAGAAGAAGAAATCTAGCAACCCCCTTCCCCCCCCCCCCCAAATCCATAGATCAGGCGTGGAACCAACTGAGAGAACCAGTTATTAAAGAAACAAATAGGATCTGTGGGATCAAGAAAGGACGGAAGCCCTCAAGTAGAGATGAATGGTGGTGGACGACTGAAGTACGGGAAGTAATTAAGAAAAAGACAGATTTGGTTTTCTTTCATTTGGTTGTAGCAACTGGAACCGTAAGAGCTAACAGAATGAAAAATACTTCGCTAAGAAATATGGAAAAAATGAGAAAACAAAAACTTGAACCTTTTAATGTTGTCAAACCTAAAAGTTGTTAGATAGAAAGATGATAAAATTGTTAATGCAATTTCGACTCTATGAGTTGGTATATTCATTGTTACCCATTGCCATTTCCAATAGTCGAGAACAAAAACATATTTAGAAATCTGTCACTCACATAGACACTTGCTTTGTTTTACGAACAATCTTTAAAAAGAATATGAAAGAAAAATTGCTCATCAGTAGTAACTTTTCTTTAAACAAAGTAATAAATGTATGTTAATAAACATGTGGTCATTTTTAGTAAAAGCAGAGAAAAATATTGAGAGACTTGATTACATCAAGCCATATACACTTATAAAACACTGATGGAAAGGCACTAGCTAAAAATGCGAAGAGATACTTTGGTTTTATCGAAAAACCTTGTTCATTTGGTTTCAGTGATAGTGTGAGAATACTAAGCACCTGATTATAGAGAGATACACCGATACAAAGACAGGAACAGATATATGAGCTGTTTCTTTTGTAAATATTAAGGTTCTTTTACATACATTATTAGAATTAAAGCGTTTTTTCTACACTTTACATCTCGTTTCCTTGTATACTTTCCGAAAACCATTGTATTAAATAAAAGAGTGAATTTCTTTTAAAATATATCATTCTTCCTTTTTCTTAAGAATATATGTACAAAATCAGAGGATATTAAATCCATAGTAAAAAACGTAATTAAAAAAATGTAATTATAGTACAAAGTATATTCCAGATCGTAATTTTGCTTTAGAATTTGGCTATGTTTTAGAATTTGGCTATATTTTAGAATTTGGCTATGTTTTAGAATTTGGCTATATTTTATAATTTGGCTATATTTTAGAATTTGGCTATATTTTAGAATTTGGCTATATTTTAGAATTTGGCT